>VONZ01003465.1:0-21031 GCA_012976165.1 Labeo catla
CTCCCCTCTGCCAAAACCACCGCTGAATTGATTCTTGAGCACATAGTCCGCTTGCATGGGTTCCCCAAGGACATCGTCTCGGACAGAGGGCCCCAGTTCACGGCCAAGTTCTGGCAGGCCTTCTGCGGTCTGGTCGGTACCACCTCCAGTCTGTCATCCGGGTTCCATCCTCAGACCAACAGCCAGACGGAGCGGGCCAACCAACAACTGGAGCGCTTTCTCCGATGCTTTGCCGGCGAGCATCAGCGCTCTTGGGCTAGCTACCTCGTGTGGGTTGAATTGTCGAATAATCTCCACACCTCCTCGGCTACCGGCTTAAGCCCTTTCAAGGTATGCTACGGATTTCAACCTTCCATATTCGAACATCAGGAGCTGGAGGTTGAGGTTCCGTCTGCCCAACAGTTGGTCCGCGGCTCTGGAACCACGCTCGTGCTGCCATTCAGAAAGCCAAGAGACGTTACATCATTCAGCACCGCCGCCGACACCCCCCGGGACGATTGTTCCATGTTGGTGACAGGGTTTATCTATCCACACGGAACATCAACCTCAAGACAGACTCCAAAAAACTCACCTCCCGTTTCATCGGCCCCTACAAGATCACTCACCGCTTAAACCCTGTCACTTTCCGGCTCCAGCTGCCTGCTTCCCTCCGGATCCATCCCGTCTTCCATCAATCTCAACTAAACCTGTTTTTTTTTCCTCTCTGTCTCCCCAGATTCCCGCTCCCCCCCCACCCCGGATCATTGACGGTGGTCCTGCCTATACCGTCCGGAGAATCCTTGACTCGCGTTGCTGCGGCCATGGTATCCAGTATCTAGTCGACTGGGAGGGCTACGGTCCGGAGGAGCGGTCTTGGATTCCCGGGCGGTTCATCCTGGATCCAGCCCTCATCTAAAGTTCTGCGTGAACGGGATATTATCAAAACCAGGGCGTATCAGGGCGGATACCGGAAGGTGCGTGCCGCCTTACCCGGATCGATGAGGTCCGCGAAGGCCGGAAATGATCTCCGCAGGTATATAAACAGGAAGCAGGTGTTGTTCTGCACCAGACATTGAGTTCATGTTGGACTTCGGTGCAGGTCTCTTCTCTACCCTTTCATCTACTCACGTGAGTACACCGCTCTACGGAGCTCTTTATATACCTGTCTGTGTGCGTGTGAGAACGTGGATTTTCTGGTGGGAATCTCTACACCATAAGAGGAGCGTTCTCAGATTAACTGCGTGGTTTACCTGCTCATTCGTGCGTTTCCGCGTTTGAGTTCTCCATCACGCTACACAGGGACCCTCCTTGATCATTCATTTCCTGTCTTGCCTCTGTGACAATAGGACTAACGTTACTTATGTTACTGAAATCACTGTCTACTATTACTACAGGTTTAGTATTATTTTACAGCTGATGAAGGGTTCCAGATGTACGGTTTCTGACTACAGTTTGTTTGGTCGCACTAATGATTATCACATTTAACTTTATATATTAGAAATGGCTAATGCTAAATGAGACATTGGTGTTCATTTGGACTATTTAACTTCGGTCCAGTATGTAAGATTCGCTCAGCGCCAGCTCAGAGAGATGCGCTCAAATTCGGTGAATTCTAAAAATAATCACATTTTCCCAAAAGAAAGACGTGATGGGAGAAACTAAGCTTTTCAAAGTTTCGAATCAATTAAACAAATCGCTTCGCAAAATGATTCACTGCTTCCGATCATTTGTGACACAACGGCGACGCCTGCTGCTCAAAACAGGGCAAGCGTCAGTTGTTTGGAAAGCGAGTACTAATTGTAATAACACTAAAAGAGTTTGTATGGTTTATTTATATTGAATATTGTTATGCATATATTCGAATCACCTCTAATTACTCTAATTAATTAATTAATAAGAAAATATCAGACGTCAATACAAATAACAAAAAGAGAGCGTACAAGCGTAGCAACAGAAAAGGTACAAATGAGCAAAAGCTGGAGCGCGGGACAGTAACGGGATTTTAAACCGGCCGGCGTGAGATGATTGGATAATGTAAACCGGGGCGTCATCATCCAGGTGAAAGAATGACAGACTGGTGGGCCAATGGGAATCTACAACACACACAACAGACTAACACACACAAATTTTACACAATTTACGTACTAGTACGTAACATGAATTAATGCATGTTCATATTTAGTCCAGAATACAGTAACATCATGTTTACTACCAATTTCCCGACAGGAGACTTGTCAATCAATAAATGTGGGGAAAAGTAACTGCAGTTACTTATTTGAAAAAGTAACTCAGATATTTACTTAGAGAATTCAAAAGTAATGCGTTACTTTACTAGTTACTTGAAAAAAGTCATATTATTACGTAACTCAAATTACTTGTAATGCATTACCCCCAACACTGTGCATAATGCACTGATAAAACAGGTGATAATGAGAAAGTCACTTGATGAGCTAAAGCCACAAGCAGCTTTTAAATGTTAACAAATATAGAAAGTGCAGAGTCATTCACACAAACACTAAACACCATCATGATAACACACGACACTGAAATAATGCAGGGGTCAGCATGCGGCTCTTTCATTCCTCTGCAGTGGCTCCTGTAGTATGGGTGCACCCCGACTTTAATAAAGCCTAAACTCTTCCCCTGCACTTTTTCTCAAGTGTGTTCATGTAGAGATTTCCAAGGGCCAATGTGAACACATTTAGATTTGAATTAAAAAAGACAAGATTGTCACGTCGTTTAGGATACTTTTTATTCTTATCCAAAACGATGTGAACATCATGGAGCGCTAAATACATACTCGACGCTGGTTCTTCTATGGCATTGCTGTGAAGAATCTATTAAAGCACCTTTACTTTTAAGAGTGTATGTGCCTTCAAGTGTGTATGTGTGTGCCTTAAGAGTGTATGTGATTTCAATGACAGGGAAATAAACAAAGCAGATTTGCCTGTGAACACATTTTGTAAATATAAATTAGGCTGGTCTAAATCCTGGTGATCACTTATATCAATGTTATATATATGGTCATATGATCCAGCCCAAAATCTCATATAGTTTTTGTCAGTGATTATTTAAAAACATCCAGTTATGTAGAAATTAAGATGGTAAATATTTAATTGATGAGTAGTAAATATGATATATGACAATACAATATATAGGGTGTGATTTTTTTCATTCAACATATTAACATGAAATGATAACTGCAAATCCATGTTTCGCCACCTGGAGTCCATTTGTTTCTTTGAATTGCAGTGATCCATTTTCTTTTCTGTAGCTTTTGGCAGCCTGTAAAAATATACCTCACGTTTCTTGTCAAATCTCTTTGTACAGTCAATCGCAAAGCTCATTGTGGTTTTAGAGGTGTTTTGTGTGTTCTGTCACAGCATTCACACTGAAACCAATGCAGTCACTCAGTCTTTTTCCACTCAGTGTGTGGAGCTGCACTCACTCCAGCTGACGGTGACGTCACGTGCATAGTCTGTAGTACTTACCATTAGAGAGAGTTTAAACGGCTAACGGCAAAACATTAAACCAGCGTCTATAGTCTTCACCTGATCTCAGATCAGTTTCATCAGTTTGTCGACATTTTTAACAAAACATTTGAGTAATTAAAAGAATGAGAAGTAGATAATAGTCTCGTTCTGTCCTCTATATAAACGCTGTCCATAAAACAAACAACACAAGCCCTGCAAATTAATATAAAATATTTTTAAAACCACATATCATACAGACACTTCATATTTATTAGTATGTTACAATTTGTATTGCGTGTAACATAGTATACGTTCAATAAAACATTTTCAATGGGCTTTAAAAGTTGTTTTTATGCGTGTTTTAGCCTGAGTTTTTGTTGCATTTACACATTTTTGACCAGCAGGTGTCACCAGCGTCCCAAAGCTCACCTACTCTTCTACTACAGTTCTGTTTGTTCATTGGTTCCTGTTCATTAGTTCTGCCTTGTCATTGGTTGCTTTCTATCATGTGTTCCCTATAGTTTTATATTTAGACCCTCATGTTTTCTTTGCTTCTGTGTTGTGCATTATGTTTGTGTCATGTTAACTTCATGTTTTGTCAAGTCATGCTAAGCCTTTGATTATTTTCTATTAGTTTCATGTTGAAGATATTAAACTGCACTTGGGTTCTACATCTGGCTCATCTCAGTGGAGTTTTTTTACTCAAATCTGGTGATTCACCTTCATTAGTTGGAAATGTGATCAATTGTGAAGCAAAGAAACGAAGATTAACAAATTATGAAATGATCAATATTCATAATAATTCATATAACTTTATTGTGGTTGGTTCAGAAATCTATTTTGATAAACTAATGATTTCCACACACCTTTTCTCACAGCAAATTAATTGGGTTTGGAATTATTAATGTCCAACCCCCCACCCCCACCCCCACCACCCCTCAACAACAATAATATAAATAAATAAATAAATAAATGTAAAAACTGTAAAAGTAAAGTTTGTTTGGGAATAAAGATACTTGTTCACACTGTGTGTTAATACAATATAACACTACAGTAAACACTATACAGACAAAGTCTGATGCCCATTTAATTCAGGCCAAGTCCCGACCATTCAGACACAAACAGACCAATGGTAGCTGCATTTAATGAGCAGCCAATCAGGTTACAATGATGTCATCTCCACCCACTATATATAACCAATAGATGCCTTGTCCAAATCCTCACACTTGTGGTCTCTGCACTTATATGAGATATTTCCTGTGTTTGGCCCAAATGTTGAAGTGAGGATGTATTTTCAACTTAATTTATGGTGCTTCTAATTAAGTGATAAAAAGCAGTTGCAAATGTTCTACTAAATAAATATCACCACTTCTCATCTTTGCAGTCCAATAAAACATGCAACGCTTTGTGTTTCTACCAAATTAGATGTAATATCTAAGTATTATATTAATATTTAACTTACATTGGAAAGGTTTCTGTGGCCTCTTGTGAGATTTGTTTTTGTTGATTCATTTCTTTGGGCCCTTAAGAGTAGATTCCCCTTCAGTTATGAACTAATTACTAATTATTTTACTGCTTTGAGTCCTGAACCCTTTGAAGCTCTCAGATATTTGGTTGTGAATTAATATAAATTCAATATATATAATGAGTGAACAGAATAAAATAAGATTTGAAAGAAGGACTTGTGGAAGTTAAAGTAATCTGCTCAAATGCTGTAGATTAAGTTTTATAGAAATTTAAATAAAACTGATTTCAGATGAATGTTGATTTAATTATGATTAGGATTAAAATCAGTTTATTAACTGTCTGAACTTTATTCCATTGTTTACTGAAAGGAGTTATAGAGTAGCAGTAGCAGCTTCTGAAAAAAAAAAAAAAGAGGAAATGCGTCAGAATGGAATGGAATATGATGATTCCATAATTACTGTTAGTCTTCACTGAGAGTCTTAAGTATCGTGAGAAGTTGGTCATCCTCATATAGGATGTGCTGATTTTCATCAGATGGTCAGTTTGATGGATTTAGAGCAGCTGCAGCAGAAATAATTCTGTTCTCATCAGCCTGAACTAAATGTTGTTGGTCAGAGAAATGAAAAAGTGTTCATGAAATACCTCTACCTTCTGATGGTCTCCATCACATGCATGAGACACATTTATAGCCTTGAACAAGTGGAAACTTTCAAATTCCTCATTTATGCATCTTTCATTCACACTTGTCACAGTGTTGTCAGAATCAACACTGACAGTTGCAGCGTCTCCTTTTGAAAAAACAGGCATAAGGCCTGCAGGGTCATCCACATCTCTACTAAAAACACTCTCATTTTAGCATGAATGGCCCTACATCTGACCCTTTATGTGGTTTGATTTGTCTCAGCTCAACTCTCCAAAGTGTTTGACCAATGCTGGATAGATGCAAGATCTCATAAGACATTGTATCTCTCTCTAATCAAACACACCTGATTCATTCATCAGTTCATCAATAGAGACTCCAGTGCTAGAAACATTGTTGAAGAGACTCCAGGAACTGGTTTGGGAATCACTGGTCCATGGAAATGTGCATAAATACAGTATATGTGCTACTGTATATCAGATTCCTTATTCCTGCTCCTGGAGAAACACTTTTCAACTCCAATTAAAGATTTTAGATAAACTGCACCAATTAAACTAACACTGAACTCATAATCAGATTGCAGCAAACATTTATACAGGGGAAAAAGTTGAGAAATTCAGATGTAGAAACAGAAAGAGGAACTGTGATCTGAATGTGTGGAAATTCACAGCTATCAGTCCAAACTGGGTTCAGAGATGATCTCAGATCTGTGTGGGTTAAACTAGTGTGGTCAAACTAACTGATTTCCCACAGTGAGTAAGTAACACACTTCTGAAAACACTAGACCACAAACCACAACACAAAGAGACAAAAGACAAACATTAGTGCTGAGAGGAGGAGAAACTTACAGTGCTTTAAAAATGCAGATTTATACACAACTTTGTTTACACACTTTGACTTTATGTATTGTGAACTTACAGATAAACGTCTGAATGTCTGTTATATAACTGTGTTTAGTAATTCTGGTGCTTCTAATTTACTAATTACACAAAATACATACATTTTATGAACTTTATACATCTTACATCTACAATGCATCTTTGCATCAATAACATTTTTAACAGTTTCTGTTTTGCTACCTAATAATAAGTCATTTCTATTTAAATTAACTTAAGCAGCAAAGTTTTACTTCGTGTCGCATACACATGCTCTCAAGTGCACAAGTGTGGATACTGAGACAAACTAAATTTGGTGTCAACAGCAGAGATAAAATCATTTTTGGATCATGACATTAAATTTGTTAATGTGTTAAATGGTTTTACCAAATATCTGACCAATGACTTTGGAGGAGTTTGAAAAATTAGGGTTTCAAATATTTTTCAAAATGTCATTATTGATATTATTGTTATTAGTGCGACTCAAGGAAGGAAGTCAGTGATAGTGAATAACTTTTCAGTAACAAACCAGTTTAATCTCCAATATTTTAATACATTTATTTCTAGAATTTAACAACGTGTAAAACTGCTAAAAGCATGAAGTGAAACTAACAGTAATGTAAAGAACAGCCTATAGACTGGGTTGCTAAACAATATGCAGTTCTCACACTGAAGAACATGTTTCACAGTCGCTGTTGTCTGATTAGTGGTTATGGTTTGGCAGTTCATAGGAAATATAGAAGAAACAGAGTTCAACACAACACCAGTAACAGTCTGTGCTCAGCTCTCGAGGGAAGATTCAACAGATTGAGGTGTTTACAGAATGACTGCAGGTTAAAACTGCCTGAACTGATCTCAGTTCTCACACTTCTCCATTATGACTGACATTGTGTCACTAAATAGCAGCATTTAAAACACTCAGTCAGATCAGAGGAAGTGAACAAACACAGGAAGATCTGATAGTATTTAAAGAAAGAGTTGTGAGCATATAATGAAGAGGAAGACTGACAGAAAGAGAAAATGGCTGATAAGTGTCATTTGTGTCTGCTGGGACTGATCATTCTATCTTCACTTCTCACAGGTAAACAAATCTCTGTTTTCTCTACAAGACATTTAGTTTAATTAGTCTGGGAAAGAGTTCATTTCAACATGACCAGTTTATTCTTGTGTTACATAAAGAACATACTGGATTATTACTGATGCACTAAAACTAGACAGATTCACACTCAAACATCTGATGCTGAATTATTTTCATATTAAGAGTGTGTTTGTGATTGCAACAGCTCTCTGATAAAGAAAAAACTGTTTATTTTGTTTTGAATCTTGTCATTTTTATGCTGGTATGTTTTTACTTATTTATATTTTTTATTATTAGTATTATTAAAGGTGCAGTGTGTAATATTTAGGAGAATTTATTGGCAGAAATGCAATATAACATACAAAACTATGTTTTCAGAGGTGTGTAAAGACCTTACATTATAAGTCAGGGGCCGCTAGTAATGTTTATGGCATTGAAACTGATTTCGTGATCGCATTTCACTTTCACTTTTCATCATGATGTTTCACTGTAGACATCGCCCAACACTAACTGTCATACAAAAAATCTAACTAAAGTCAGCGAATAAACCTGAGACAATGATCAATGAGTAACAATAATATTCGCAATAACATATTGGTTTACTGAATAATTAAGTAAATATAATTCTTTGACTTACCTTTGTACAGAAACCTCATCGCTTGATTGGCTACTGTCAGGTGTAACAGACGACGACATTTTTGTCCTGTGTCAGATTCCGTAGCTTCTGTATGTGTTTCGAAAGGGCGGGGTGAGCGGGGACTGAGCCGTTGTTGAAATTCAAATCATCACCGCTAAAAATTACACACTGCACCTTTAAAATATCAAACATACTTGTGTTTCAGGTACCAGTGGAGTGAATGATGCTCATGTGTTCATCAGTTCTGGTGAAAATGTCCGTCTGCCCTGTAATAATCATCTTCATGACTGCAAATCAACTACATGGAACTATAATAACAGATTCAGTCATTCAGCATGGTTTGAACTGATTGCTTTAGGGATAAAGAAGAAAAACACAGAGAGACATGAGAGACTGAGTCTGGGGTCTGACTGCTCTCTGAACATCAAGAACATCATAACAGAAGATTATGGATCTTACACCTGCCGACAATATGTGAATGAACAACACTACAAAGAAGTTGACGCACGTGTTTATCTGCATGTTCTTCATGGTAATTTTTTGATTATAGGATCAATTTAAAAAGGGCAAATTCTTCATTTAAACTCTCATGATGATCGAAGATTGTGTGATTTGTGTGTTATTTTGTGTTTCAGTCTCTTCATCATCCTCACAGACTGAGATCAGTGCAGGCAGCTCTGTGACTCTCTACTGTCAGTTGTTTTCATTTTCATATACTGGAGTCTCTTGTGATGATTTGATCCGTTCTAAGGGAATTCAGCTGTTCTGGGTGAATCAGGCTGGTGTTAAACTGACAATATCAGACTCCAGATATCAGGAATCAGCTCCAGGACACTGTAACATCACTCTGACTACAACACTCCTGAATGAAGATGACAACAGAGAGTGGAGATGTGAAGTTACTCACAGAAATCAAGTCAAGACCTCAGTCACATATACTGTCAAGAGTTCAGGTGAGAAAACAATCTCATGAATTATTATGGAAGAATCTCTGATTAAAATATGATTGTCATATTCTACAGTGATTCATCTGAATCAACATTCATGTTTACAGCTCAAGATAAAACAACGACAGCAGTGATTCCAGTTCACGTCACAGACTCTCAGGTTCATGTAACTAAAGGTACATCATCACTGTTTTTCTCACATCAGTGTTTTGCAGTTGCTCTCAGATGCTGTTTTCTTCTATGAACTAGTGTGCTTTAATATTTAACCAGTAAGTTTGTTTTGCAATGCTTTTATTTTATTTAAAATGGAAGAAAGTCACACTTCTGGTGCTCACGGTTAAAAAATGACCAGACTACAAAAAACAGCTTATAGATCTCTTGTTATATAATCGCTATGTAATCACCAAATATTGGATCCAATCTTTTCGTCAACATGTTCCTCCCAGTTAGGGCAGGTTTTGTAATTACTTTTTAAACTCATTGATCCTCATTGATCTGAGGATAAAGTTAACCTTTGTGAAAACTCAAATGTAATTCCTTAAAGTTTGTGTACATGAGTGAGTGTGTGTGTGTGTGTGTGTGTGTGTGTGTGTGTGGGTTGGTTTATATCCTGGTGGGGACTTAAACCTGAATACAGACTCACATGGGGGACTGGACAGTGAGGACCTAAATGAGGTCCCCATGGGTACAAAGCATGAATCATACAGAGTTGTTTTTTGGAGAAAGTAAAAATGCAGAAAGTTTCCTGTGACAGCCAGGTAGGTTTAGGTGTAGGGCAATTATACAGTATAATCACGCCTTTGGAGAGTTCCTACAAGGATAGCTGACCAGATGTGTGTGTGTACTTGTTTTTTGTCCTACTGTCAATCATCTCAGCATTATAAGAACAACTACACAATTATTGCCATTAAATGAAGCAACATGCAGCAAAATGTTAATGTTTCTCTGGTCGTCCTCAACTGAAGCACAGGCTCCTCTGTAGACTCTCTCCATCAGCTCTTATTGTATGGACTTTGCCCCTGGCCTGATAATGTGTGTAACCCTGGTTTTCTAAATAGGGAACAAGTTGCTGCATTGCTATTCTCCTCCAACTTTAAATGCTTACTTCATCATGGAAAATCTGAGGTGGGATGGTGTGAGCACACTCTTATGAGACATATGTGACTTATTCATCTCAGGCAGTGCAAAGCGCCACTGGCCAATTAATCGGCTTGATGATATAAGAGCTTCAGACAATCATCACACTGGAGGTGGTTTTCCATAGTTCCAGCATCGCAGTGTCTCATTCCCTATTAATGAAATAAGTGTTACATACAGTGTGTAGCTGAGACATTTTCATTTATTAATGTAGTTCACACAGATCCAGTACATATTTAGGGTAAATGTACCTATTAAACTCATCAAAATCTGCATTGTGACATTTTAGTGCACAAATGATTGGCTTTGGTACACAAAGTTATGTTAAAGTAAAATATTATATATTTATATGATATAAGAGCTTCAGACAATCTTCACACTGGAGGTGGTTTCCCATAGTTCCAGCATCGCAGCGTCTCATTCCTTATTCAGGAAATCAATTTAATGTTATCATTAAAATAAATCCCGCCTACTGAAATTTGAATGGTTTGAGGGTGGGTAGGGATGAGAGAGGAAGTAGCCTAACTTTAGCGATGCAACATGGAAAATAGCTTCTGAGATGCTTCAACAAGCCGCGGTGCAGGTATAAACACAAGCACTGACTAGATGAACTTAAAAAAACGGTCAAATGACTGCCAGCTACAAAGTCTGTACAAATGCCATATAAAATTAAAATTTAAAATACTGTAGTGATGAAGAACATAGACCAGTTTCATCAAAATGTTGAATTAAATAAAGTATATTCAACTTTAAACTGAAGAAACTGAAGAAAAACCAATACATCTACACAATTGTTAAGACTGAGTCAAAAACTATTTTATATTTCAGATGTAAATTTACATTATCAATGAATTATTCATAAACAGCTCTTCAGAGCCCCCAGGAGGAATTGAATAACTAAAAATTGCATTTCTGTCTTATCAGTTAGGGTTACTCTCATGATGAGATCATAATATTACCTTTGAGATGGGTGGAGAAAGAAACAATTTGTGCTGTTTGTTGAGAGCTTTGTATCTTGTATTTTCCACATATGTTTTATATCCACAATATTGTACTGACTTCTGTGGGATTCATATACAGTGGTGTCCAACATTATAACATTAGAACACTAGTATTTTCACCAACTAAAAACATTTCCAAACATACATTTTGCCATTAATTGTAATAATCCAATGAGATTTTTGTTTGGACAAGGACTCCGACAGCAGCCAGTGCTCCAGAGATCTGATCTCATCATCATCCAGTCTGTCTGGAATAACAGGAAGAAACAGAACAAACTGAAACAGACTCAATCCAGACAAACTGTGGCAACATCTCCAAGCTGCTTTAAACGCAAAGGATTCACACAGCAAATGTTGATTTAATTTAGTTAATTGATACAGAATTTTTTTTTCAACATTATTATTGAAAGCATCCTCATTTTACAGAACTTTTACAGTGCCCAAAAACCTTTATATATATATATATATATATATATATATAATTATTTTTTTTTATTTTTTTTTTTTTACAGTTTTAAGTGCCTAAAAATTTTAACAGTACTATAGCTTTGCAGGTAGGTTTCTTAAAGCACCTTGGAGACACTGCCACAGTTCTTCTGGATTTAGATGATGAGATCAGATCTCTGTGTGGAGCACTGGCTGTTGTCAGACAAAAATCTCACTGGATTATTACAATTAATGGCAAAATGGATGCTTGGACATGTAAACTAAAATTTCCTACTGATTCACTACAGCAAAAGATAGAAAATGAAAAACCAAATTAAAAACATGGCAGACAAATACTGTGAATTTTTAAAAAAAAATAATTTAATGTTAGTATGTCTTAATGTTAGACATGAATACTCACTTCTACTCATGAGGGGGAAGTGTGCACATACACAAACACACACACATTAATATTAATTTGTTTAATAAATCTAATTACTGACAGAGACATGGGCTTGCGAGAATGTACTCACCAGCTCCATACAAAATCTACACAGTTGATCCAAAATCCTGGTTTACATACAGTATCCTTCTCCATGGATCATGCTTTCGGGTCCTCTCTGTCAATGAGTTAACGTGACAGTGTTCTCAGATTACTCATTTCAAAGTTCTGTCACTTGACATATATATATATATATATATATATATATATATATATATATATAATATTATATTGCTTTAAGTTTGATTCCATACAGGTGGAGAAGATCAAACATGTTTGATATTTTCAACCAATTTTAGAAAATGTATTGTTTTCATTTGTGACTCTGGACCACAAAACCAGTCTTAAATCACTGGGTTATATTTGTAGCAATAGCCAAAAATTCATTGTATGGGTCAAAATTATTGATTTTTTTTTATTTTTTTTTTAATGCCAAAAATTATTAGGAAATTGAGTAAAGATCATGTTCCATGAAGATATTTTGTAAACTTCCTACTGTAAATATATAAAAAACTTAATTTTTGATTAGTAATGTGCATTATTAAGAACTTCATTTGGACAGCTTTTTTTTCAATATTTTGATTTATTTGCACCCTCATGTTCCATATATTCAAATATTGTCCAATCCTAACAAACCATTAAAATATGATGTCTTTAAAAATAACAGCAGTGTAAGACCACAGACCAGCAATAAACTGCACATTTATATTATTATGGACTTAAAAGTACAAGCCAGTAATGCCTGTGATGTAATTTATTAGTGTAGCACACAGTTTTATATAGTCAGTCAGATAACTGTATTATATAGCATCTGCGATATGTTGCCAAAAATATCTTTCAAACCTAACTGTAATTATTTTCCACATCCAAATTCCAGATTATAACATGCAAAAGTATACACATTAATCTCCTAATTTTACAGTATAAATATAGGTTAAAAATAAAGGTTTAAACATCTAAAAAATGCACATTTAAAGGGCTCTTCTTTTGGTGAGAGTTTTCAAACAGCTTTCAAAATGCCAGACAGTGTGAACACATGGATAGTCATATCTCAGTGTGTAATGGTCTGATTGACTTGAAATTACAGGCAGTTTGTAGTAACAAACACATCAATTGGTTAAGACCTCAAGTTGGAAAATAAGATATACATATGTGCTTAATGGGTACATAAGTTTAATAGGTATGTTTACCCTATCATTTATGTGATGTAAATTATTAAGATGTTATGTTTATACAGTATGTTCATTATGTTTAAAGGATCAACTGAAGTCAGTTGGACTGATGGATCATTATTCAGAGGTATGACACGTCTTTGTATGCAGTTCATTAATGCTGAAACAGTTAATCTGCTGTGCTTTGCCAAAAATGTTCCTTGATTGTGTCTCTCATCTGACCACACATGTTTCCTGTAGAGATTTTGATTATTCTTGAGACTGCAGCATTTGCTGCTCCTACTGTGATTCTTCTTCAGATCATCTGTGCAAGAAGAGCTGGTGAGTTTTTGAGATGATTCACATTGATGTGGAACTGTGATCTGTTTTAACTGCAAACCAGAATATATTGAAATAAATTAGGTTAAATATTTCAAGAGGGATACTAATGGGTATGTTTAGGGTTAGGAGTTGCCTAGGACAATAATTAGGTGTAGGCTATACAATTAACTACATATTTTCTTAAAAATAATAATATACAGAATTAAATAGCAAGTGCTATAAAATAGCAAGAGCCACTTATACAATAAATAAATAAAAGACTGCTGGTTTGCACATATGTATTTCCACACTTCAGATATCATGATTGTTAATGGAGAATGATGTGTATTCTGATTTGTTTATTATATTTGTCCTGTTTTTATGTATTTTGTTTATTGTTGATTGTAAAGCGCTTTGAGCTTTGAGTAAATGCTTTTGTGTTTAATTATTTTTCAGGAAGGAAGAACTCACAGCACCGAGAGGAAATATGAATACAACAATAATAAAATGCTCTCTACAAATAACAAATAACAGACCAGATTACAGCAAAATGTATCTTCATGTCAGTGATATTATGGATATTTGCATGCAGCTTTTAAGGATATTTGCTCCATGTACTGTACTGAATGCTTTAAATGTAATATTAAATACAGAGATCAACAGAGCAAGACAAATAACTTTAATGACCATGAATATTTATTACAGAAATTATAATGTAAATGCATGGTATACAGCTAATCATTACATTAAACTTTTTACAAAAGGCTTTTTAAATGTTGTAATAGTCAGTTTAATTAATTATTGCATTTACAGGTGTATTTTGATGTTTTGTGTGTGTGTGTGTGTGTGTGTGTGCACCTGGTATTCATCATGTTATGGGGACCAAATGTCCCCACAAGGATAGTGATACCAGTAAATTTTGACCTTGTGGGGACATTTGTGAGGTCCCCATGAGGAAACAGGCTTATAAATCATGCAAAATGAGTTTTTTTTTGAGAAAGTAAAAGTGTGCACAGTCTCCTGTGAGGGCTAGGGTTAGGTGTAGGGCGATACGGTTTGTACAGTATAAAAACCATTACGCCTATGGAATGTCCCCATAAAACACAAACCCAACATGTGTGTGTGTGTGTGTGTGTGTGTGTGTGTGCACTTGTACAGCTATTTTTGTGAGGACTGTTTTGTAAAGTGAGGATATTTTGGCTGGTCCTCAATTTCTGAGACCCTTTAAAGGCCTGTTTGAGGGTCAGGATTTGGTTTTAGGAATCAGGTTATAATTGGGTAAAGGTTAGGTTTAGGGTAAGGGTTTGAGTGAGGCACTTAGTTCTGATGGGTAGGTTTAGGGTAAAGAGCTAGAGACTGCATTGTGTGTCCTCACAAAGATAGCTATACAGAGTTGTTGTTGTTATTGTTTTTACTGGTCATTTCAATGCAGAGACAAATTATCATTTATGAAAATATGTGAATAATTGTTATAATCATGCTTCAACATTGTTCTTCAAGATGTACGCAAAAATAAAAAATTCAGAATTTGTAAATCTCTCTCACTTTCTCTCTTTTGGTTTTCAAATATGTGCTGAATACTTATTTTAGTCTATTTTACAGTCTTCTCCATCACAAGACAGAATATCTTACATTTACATTTACATTTATTCATTTAGCAGACGCTTTTATCCAAAGTGACTTACAAGCGGGGAATACGTCAAGCGATTTGTCCTACAGAGGCAAAACGACTTAGAAAGTGCTCATAATACCATAAAACTGGCATTGTTCAGATAAGTACAAACTAGAAAGGGAAAAGAGTAAAAAATAAAAAATAAAAAAACCTTTAAAGTCAAATAGTTTCGAAAGAGATGAGTTTTCAGCAGTCGCTTGAAAGTTGTTAGGAAGTTGGTATTCGGTAGGAAGATTATTCCACCAGCCAGGAACAGTGTAAGAGAATGTTCTGGACAGGGTTTTTGTGCCTCTTTGTGATGGTACAACGAGACGTTGCTCACTGGTGGATCTCAGAGTTCTGGAGGGAGTGTAGATTGGTAGCAGTGAGTGGAGGTGGGCGGGTGCTGAGCCTGTGGCTGTTCTGTAAGCAAGCAATTGAACTTGATGCGAGCCGCAACTGGGAGCCATCCCTTTGTTTTTCTCCACCAGTCCAGTCTGATCTTCCTCCAGTAGTGCTGGCCAAAAAAAAGTTTCCAGTTAAACTGAACCAAGGTTAAAGTCTTTATACAGACAGACATTGTCTCTGCTTGTGGGATTCTGGCGCCGCCTGGAGAAACATTTAAGTGTGACTTTCCAGAATTTTTCATGCAGAAACATTAGATGACCAAATCATTTGTTGAATGAAAAGTTATTTACAGTTTTTGCAAGCCAGCACTGTACTGATACTCAAACATTTAGGTTCATTAGGTTCTTCTAACATTTCGTTAGCTGTCCCAGTGCGTTGTGATTGGGGAACAGTTTAGATGGTGTTTCAGTACTGCCACACCCCCCCTTACCAAAGCAGCAAGTTCTGTCTGCTCCGTTGTAGTTAATGATATGTTAAAGGGTATGTAGGGACCCCAAAAACATGCTTGGGTTTAATAATGCAGAATATTAAAATTATTATTTTTTTTTGTTTGTTTATTTTTACACATGCATTTTATTTCTATCCACTGGCATAATATATTTAATTCAAGTGTATTATTGTGGACCAATGACTGTTGAGCTTCTTTAAGCACATGAAAAGGAGAGGCTGCACATGTGAACTTCTGTATCATTGTCATTTTGGAGACCGAGTATTTTTGTAATATAAGGCACAACGTGTAAGGGAACAACCCTTGTTTTATTTTGTTGGTTTGCTTAAAGTATTTTTCCTTCCCCTGTTGTTTAGTTTGTGATCGTTTGAGTCACCCCGTGTGTGTCGACAGAAAGAGACATTCACAGATGCGAACAGTGACTGCATTGATGAAACTCGTCGTGGACTCGCAGTGTTGAGTTTGTTCTGGACTGGACACTTCTGCTTTAATCGCGGGACTTTGATCGACGGATCAGCAGTGTTGGGCAAGCTACTTGGAAAATGTAGTGAGCTAAGCTAACAGTTACTCTTCATTAAATGAAGCTTAACTACACTAAAGCTACAGCCTTGGGTAATGTAGCAAGCTAAGCTACAGCAACATGGCAAAAGTAGTTTACTACATATAAGCTATTTTTTACATTTTCATTTTTCTATTGAACCAACATCATACCAAGTCAATGCTCTCTCAGTGATCAATTAAATTGTCAGTCATACAGGCATAAAAGTCCAGTTTAATTGTTTATTCAACCACTCTTCCAAACCAATTTGGCAACAAAAATCAGTATAATGTACAGGGCTGGGTTTATCCCATATTTTGGGGGGTTAGGGGGGGTTGAATTCTTTCTTGAAAAACATTTTTTTTTAAACAATGGCACCTGTTTCAGAATGTTGAATGAATAAAACAGGGAAAACACAAAATTTTTAAATAAAATAATTTATACATATAATTAAATAACATAGTCTATATATGAATGGGTGTTGTCAACTGATTGCATGCCATCAGAGTTTACAGTGTTGACAGCTTCGTAAAAAAATAGCCTAATGGAAGTGCTGTAGTTTTGCTGTATATAGCTACTGAAATATGACAGACCGCACAAAAACAGCACTTTAATTTACTGCCATTTTTAAAGATAGTAATTGATTTCATAAATACAAGACTGTGAATAAAAAACAAGTGCCAAATGTAAGCCAGATTTGGCTAAATTCTATTGTAAATTTGTTAACTGACAGTAAGAATATTTAACCAAATCAAGTGGCTATTTTCGTTTGCCGAAGTTTTTAAAAAAAAAAAACATGCTAACATAAATTGTATGTCTTTGAGAGGAAGAATTAAACCCGACAGGTCACGGCGGCTAGGCCTATAAGTCACATTTTATTATATTCTGAAATGAACAGGCTTACAGCGTAATGTTATAATGTTCCGACATTATTTCCCTCACTCCACAACAAATCCTTTAACTTTAACCGTATTCAGAACCGAACGAGGAGGAATAAATAAATAAATAAATAAATAAATTTGCCTAAACAATCCAAAACAAATTTAAAGCTAAACTGAAAGTAAAGTTGGGCTTATGTAGACTACCTCTCTCGCCACAAATACAAATGTTTCCATATCTGCAATGTATTTGAAACGAAAATATTATGCATTGGGTAAGCTTTGTACTTCATGCACGTCGACGGAAAATATCATGATGAGAAATGTGCCACGGGACCGGTGTTCACGCTGAACTGCACGTAACACACACTATTTAAATTGGCTATTGTAACTTTTGGGTGACTGTGTTTTATTTTTCAAATGAACAGGCTGCAGTGATAGTGCGCGATCAAACAGCTGAATAGCATATTCCGGCATTTTGGTCATAGTAAAGGCATAATTCGATACTGCAAAGTCTAAAGCAGTTTGAAGTGTCAAGAATATTAGCAAAGATTATTGTAATTCGTTTAGACTAGAACACTGTTTAATTCTTATTTCGCTATGGAACCTGATCGATGTTTGTTTGTTTGTTTTTGCCTTTCGCCATGAATTTGACAACCCACACCCACTATGGAGTTAGAATTGTTGCATAATTCCAAATAAATACATTATGATCCACAAATATATGTAAAGCGATTGACAAAAACAAAGCATATTCACAAAATAATTAGAATGAGATCCACAAATAAATCTTAGAGTTCCACAACATGAATTATATTCACAAGTAAAAAAAATAGAATTGCAAATAAAAAAACATTCACAAATATTTTTTTTATTTTACAAACACAACTTTGCCAGGCATTTATATGTGAATTGCGTACTGTGCATTTGTAGACCGCAGCGCATATTTGTGGATTTTGAAACATTTCAAGCGTCAAGACGCACACTGATACACAAATGCATGGACTCCACCCACCTTCTACTTAAGCCAATCAGATACCGGCCACGTGGGGCTGACCAATCGTTGCATGTTCTTGCTCCAACCAATCACGTTTTGCCTTACAATCAGTGCGGGACCAGCCGTAATTCAGGACAATTAACCAGTCTCTTCAAAATGGACGACTAGGACAGTGGTGCTCATCACAGCATTATTGTAATAATATCTAAAATAAAACAAGTAATGTTATGTGTAATGTAATCAGTGTTTCATGTATCACTGAGTCGATGTGTGTTTTGACCGTGAGTGTGTTTAGCAAACTGGTATTGTACGGTGACCGGGAGGGGAGGTCTTCGGTTCACTTAGTTTTGTCGTGGCCATGACATATAAACTTGAGAACGTGATAATATAACACAGCCACGAGATATCAATTCGTGGGAACGTGATATTACATCGTGGCCACGAGATCGTTTTGTCAAGGTAACGACATACTTATGCCATGACTTCTTATGTTGAGGGAACGACATATTTTTCTCGTGGCCAATAATAATCACTCAAATGTTCTTGTGTTTCAGGTACCAGTGGAGTGAATGATGATCATGTGTTCATCAGTTCTGGTGAAAATGTCCGTCTGCCCTGTAATAATCATCTTCATGACTGTACATCAACTACATGGACCTATAACAACAATAATTCAGCAACAGTTGAACTGATTACTTTAGGGATAAAGAAGAAAGACATCGAGAGTCATGAGAGACTGAGTCTGGGGTCTGACTGCTCTCTGAACATCAAGAACATCACAAAAGAAGATTATGGATTTTACACCTGCCGACAATATGTGAATGACAAACAACAAGGAACTGATGCACGTGTTTATCTGCATGTTCTTCATGGTAATTTTATGATTATATGGTGAATTTAAAAAGTGCAGATTCTTCATTTAAACTCTCATGATGATTGAAAAGTGTGTGATTTGTGTGTTATTTTGTGTTTCAGTGTCTTCATCATCCTCACAGACTGAGATCAGTGCAGGCAGCTCTGTGACTCTCTCCTGTCAGTTGTATTCACATTCATATTCAAATACTGGAGTCTCTTGTGGTGATTGGATCCGTTCTGAGGGAATTCATCTGTTCTGGGTGAATCAGGCTGGTGTTAAACTGACAATATCAGACTCCAGATATCAGATATCAGCTCCAGGACACTGTATCATCACTGTGAATACAACACTCCTGAATGAAGATGACAACAGAGAGTGGAGATGTGAAGTTACTCACAGAAATCAAGTCAAGACCTCAGTCACATATACTGTCAAGAGTTCAGGTGAGAAAACAATCTCATCAGTTATTGCTAATGTTGTGTATAGTGTAACTCTATGGACTATTAATGTAACCCCCTTGTCAGGGAAGGTTATATATATATAAAGTAGCTTTACAGCAAACTAGATGAGTTCCCTTAAGAGTATGTACTTATAATTCTCATTTTATAATGACTCTGTAGGTTTATTATTGACAAAATGTTAACAGAACACTCTTTTGTTAAGAGTTTAAGATTCAAACATTCAAAAGGTATTTTGTACGAAGACCTCGTATATGTGTGTGTGTCCACTTTAAGGAACCCTTTGTGAAACACAAATGTTTGGTTGATGTGCACTTGGGAGAAAACGTGGGTTTTGCTGTCAGGTTTGATTTACCTTTAGTTGATTGGATGTATATTTGTTAAGACCCGCCCCCTGATAGGTGAGTCTTGCGTTATTGGTCCATTAAGAAGTCTGTCGAGAGAAGACGAGCAGCAGGGAGATTTGGATTCCTGAAGGGTTGGTTCTGATAAAAAAAATCTACTGTTGACAGTGTTGGGAAGGTACTTTGGAAATGTAATAGGTTACAGATTACAAGTTACTTGATTTAAAATGTAATAAGTAGTGTAACTTTTCAATTACTTTATTAAAGTAATGTAACTTATTACTTTTAATTACTTTTTGATTACTTTTCTAAATTTCTTATATTTTTAACTGTTAATCATTTTGAAACATTTAAACCAGGCAGAGTTAAGATTACAGTAGTACTTAACACTGATTACTATCAGACTTTCAAAATCCTTTATTACTTGAATTAAGATTATAAGTAAGGAATAATATACATCTTTATTTTGCGATAACAACTGACTGGATGTACATTATCTCACTTATTACTCAGCTGTTTGATAGATTATTTAGATGATTATTATTAGACACGAAACACTGATCTGAGATGAAATATTTGAACGCAAAGCTTCCATGAAGAAATCAGTTGCTAGAAAACAGTTCAAACTAGACATTTTAGGGATAAAGTGCAGTCACACCAGTTTACTTACACAACATTTCACCACATAAATAATTAAGTAGTGGTACTAGTTTGTTAGTTATCTTATAATCCATTACAGTGTACAAAAAAAAAAAAGGCAGCAGATGCATTTGTATGAAACAATAGAGCAAGTCCACGATACCAGGATGACAGAATTAA
>VONZ01003466.1:0-21021 GCA_012976165.1 Labeo catla
GTTTCATTCCAATAGGCTAATGTAAACAGAAGTTATTAGCATTTTTGTAAATTTCATTATTAATGTTTAGTGAATGGCGTATTACTTCTGACCCATAGGTGGCACTGTTACCAAATTGATGTGCCGTGGTCAGTGTGAGGTGACAATGGCACATATAAAATTTGGTGTCAATATGTCAAAGCTTTGCAGAGATACAGCCTCAGATGTAGTTTGGCATCTTTCCAGCAAATTCACTGATGCGCTGTACGAAAACCGTTTCATATATCGACACGAAATTCATAACTTTTTGTCAGCAAGGTCTGAAGATGATCTGAGTCAAATTTGGTGAAGATCGGACTAACGGTCTAGGAGGAGTTCGAAAAAGTAGGTTTTGTACATTAATCAAAATGGCGGACAGGAAGTTTGGCCAATTTTGGCATAATGGATATCAATGTTCTCGGCTTGAACCAAGGAATCTATTGAGATCAGTTTCATTACAATAGGCTAATGTAAGCAGAAGTTATCAGCATTTTTGTAAATTTCTTTATAACTTTTGACCACAAGGTGGCGGTACCCCCAAACTTTTTGAGTACTGTCAGGGCATGGTGCTGAAGACACATACCGAGTTTTGTAACGATAAGTCAATGCGTTTGCAAAATATAGCATTTTTGGACAAAATTCAATATGGCCGACACCCAAATTGGCTGACATGGGAAAATTGGATATGGTTGGACTCGTCATGATGCACCGAATGTATAGAGACCGGTTTCATTATTTTTGGCCTAACTATTCAGAAGTTATAAGCAAAAATACCCATTTTTCATATCTCCTGACCACTAGGTGGCACTGTGCCGAAACACTGCAGGTAGTCTCAGGTCATGCTTGTTATAACCCACACCAAGTTTGGCCTCAATATGCCAAACCATTGCGGAGATATAGCCTCACAACCATTTTTGCGTGCTTTTCGTAGAAATCATTCGCGCGTTATTCAAAAACGGTTTGAGTAATCAACTTGAATTCCATAACTTTTTGCCAGGATGGTCTGAAGATGATCTGAGCCAATTTTGGTGAAAATCAGACAAACCGTCTAGGACGAGTTCGAAAAAGTACGTTTTACGAACAAAAATTTATAGAAAAAAACTAAACCTTACGATTTTTAAATTTTGGACTTCATTCGACTCGGCATGAGCCAAGGATTCAGAGGAAAAAAGAATTTTGATTCTGTGCCTTACGGTTCAAAAGTTATTAGCATAAAATTATTGAAATTTTGGACAGGTGGTGGCGCTAGAGAGTTTGAGTTAGAGACTCCAAATTTGCTATGGTCAATGATGGGACTGTCCTCTATCAGTGTGCCAAATTTCACAACTTTCCCGCAATCGGTTCTATGGGCTGCCATAGACTCAAGAGCGGAAGAAGAAGCGGAAGAAGAAGAATAATAAATATAGCTGCAAGCAGCAATTGCGGGGCCAAGCACAACAGAGGCAGAATGAGGAGCTAAGCATGGCAAGTAGCAGCAGACCGACTACAACAGTGAGTAACTTAAGCCATTTTAGGATAATATCAGTTGAAATGGCTGAAAATCATAAATACAACCAATCGTAATAAAATTTAATGGCTTATCACTTTTGACCAACAGGTGGTGCTGTTTTCAAATTGATGTGACGTGTTCTGTGTGAAATGACAATGACACACACAAAGTTTGCCGTCATTATGTCAAAGCTTTGCAGAGATGCAGCCTCAGATGTAGTTTGGCATCTTTCCAGCAAATTTGTTGATGCGCTAAACGAAAACGGTTTCGTATATCATCACGAAATTCATAACTTTTTGCCAGCATAGTCTGAAGATGATCTGAGTCAAATTTGGTGAAGATCCGACTAACAGTCTGGGAGGAGTTCGAAAAAGTAGGTTTTGTACATTAATCAAAATGGCGGACAGGAAGTTTGGCCAATTTCGGCATAATGGGTATCAATGTTCTCGACTTGACCCAAGGAATCTATTGGCATCAGTTTCATTCCAATAGGCTAATGTAAACAGAAGTTATTAGCATTTTTGTAAATTTCATTATTAATGTTTAGTGAATGGCGTATTACTTCTGACCCATACGTGGCACTGTTACCAAATTGATGTGACGTGTTCTGTGTGAAATGACAATGACACACACAAAGTTCGCCGTCATTATGATAAAGCTTTGCAGAGATACAGACTCGGATGCAATTTGGCATCTTTCCAGCAAATTTGTTGATGCGCTAAACGAAAACGGTTTCGTGTATCGACACAAAATCCATAACTTTTTGTCAGCATAGTCTGAAGATGATCTGAGTCAAATTTGGTGAAGATCGGACTAACAGTCTGGGAGGAGTTCGAAAAAGTAGGTTTTCAACATGAATCAAAATGGCGGAAAGTAAGTTCAGCCAAAATTGGCAAAATTGGTATCGGTGTTCTCAGCATGACCGAAGGAATCTATGAAAATCAGTTTCATTTCAATAGGCTAATGTACGCAAAAGTTATTAGCATTTTTCGAAATTTCGTTATAACTTTTGACCACAAGGTGGCGCTGGCCCCAAAATTTTTATGTACATTCCGGGCATGGTGCCGAACATTTTTGTAATTAATGTCGTAACGATACGCTAATCCGTTCTCAAGATACAGCATTTTAAAGCTAAATTAAAAATGGCCGACACCCAAAATGGCTGACATGGGAAAATTGGATATGGTTCGACTCGGCATGATTCACCGAATCTAAAGAGACTGGTTTCATGATTTTTGGCCAAACTATTCAGAAGTTATAAGCAAAAAGACCCATTTTTCATATCTCCTGACCACTAGGTGGCACTGTGCTGAAACACTGCAGGTAATCTCAGGTCATGCTTGTTATAACACACACCAAGTTTGGCCTCAATATGACAAACCGTTGCAGAGATATAGCCTTACAACCATTTTTGCGTGCTTTTCGTAGAATTTATTCGCGCGTCATTCGAAAACGTTTTGACTAATCAACTTGAATTCCATAACTTTTTGCCAGCATGGTCTGAATATGATCTGGATCAATTTTTGTGACAATCGGTGCAACGGCCTAGGACGAGTTCGAAAAAGTAGGTTTTACGAACAATTGAGAATAGCGAAAAAACTAAACCTTACGATTTTTGAATTTTGGTGTCCATTCGACTCGGCATAAGCCAAGGAATCAGAGGAAAAAAGAATTTTTGTTGTGTGGCTTACGGTTCAAACGTTATTAGCATAAATCTTTTGAAAGTTTGGACAAGTGATGGCGCTAGAGAGTTTGAGTTAGAGACTCCAAACTTGCTGTGGTTAATGTTGGGACTGTCCTCTATCAGTGTGCAAAATTATACAACTTTCCCGAAAGCGGTTCTATGGGCTACCATAGACTTGCGGCGGAAGAAACGGAAGAAGAAGAAGAAGAAGCAGAATAATAAGAACGCCAACGGATACAATAGGTGCCATCGCACCTTCGGTGCTTGGCCCCTAAATATAGCTGCAAGCAGCAATTGCGGGGCCAAGCACAAAAGAGGCAGAATGAGGAGTTAAGCACGGCAAGTAGCAGCAGACCGACTACAACAGTGAGTAACTTAAGCCATTTTAGGATAATATCAGTTGAAATGGCTGAAAATCATAAATACAATCAATCGCAATAAAATTTAATGGCTTATCACTTTTGACCAACAGGTGGTGCTGTTTTCAAATTGATGTGACGTGTTCTGTGTGAAATGACAATGACACACACAAAGTTTGCCGTCATTATGTCAAAGCTTTGCAGAGATACAGCCTCAGATGTAGTTTGGCATCTTTCCAACAAATTTGTTGATGCGCTAAACGAAAACGGTTTCGTATATCGACACGAAATTCATAACTTTTTGCCAGCGTAGTCTGAAGATGATCTGAGTCAAATTTGGTGAAGATCGGACTAACAGTCTGGGAGGAGTTCGAAAAAGTAGGTTTTGTACATTCATCAAAATGGCGGACAGGAAGTTTGGCCAATTTCGGCATAATGGGTATCAATGTTCTCGACTTGACCCAAGGAATCTATTGGCATCAGTTTCATTCCAATAGGCTAATGTAAACAGAAGTTATTAGCATTTTTGTAAATTTCATTATTAATGTTTAGTGAATGGCGTATTACTTCTGACCCATAGGTGGCACTGTTACCAAATTGATGTGGCTTGGTCAAAGTGTGGTGACAATAGCACATATAAAATTTGGTGTCAATATGTCAAAGCTTTGCAGAGATACAGACTCGGATGCAATTTGGCATCTTTCCAGTAAATTCGTTGATGCGCTAAACGAAAACGGTTTCGTGTATCGACACAAAATCCATAACTTTTTGTCAGCATGGTCTGAAGATGATCTGAGTCAAATTTGGTGAAAATTGGGCTAACGGTCTAGGAGGAGTTTGAAAAAGTAGGTTTTTAACATGAATCAAAATGGCGGACAGGAAGTTCAGCCAAAATGGGCAAAATTGGTATCGGTGTTCTCAGCATGACCGAAGGAATCTATCAAAATCAGTTTCATTTCAATAGGCTAATGTACGCAAAAGTTATTAGCATTTTTTGAAATTTCGTTATAACGTTTGACCACAAGGTGGCGCTGGCCCCAAAATTTTTATGTACATTCAGGGCATGGTGCCGAACATTTTTGTAATTAATGTCGAAACGATACGCTAATCTGTTCTCAAGATACAGCATTTTAAAGCTAAATTCAAAATGGCCGACACCCAAAATGGCTGACATGGGAAAATTGGATATGGTTCGACTCGGTATGACACACTGAATCTAAAGAGACCAGTTTTGTGATTTTTGGACAAATCATTCAGATGTTATAAAGAAAAATAGCCATTTTTCGTATCTCCTGACCACTAGGGGGCACTGCACCGAAACACTGCAGGTAGTCTCAGGTCATGCTTGTTATAACCCACACCAAGTTTGGCCTCAATATGCCAAACCATTGCGGAGATATAGCCTCACAACCATTTTTGCGTGCTTTTCGTAGAAATCATTCGCACGTTATTCAAAAACGGTTTGAGTAATCAACTTGAATTCCATAACTTTTTGCCAGGATGGTCTGAAGATGATCTGAGCCAATTTTGGTGAAAATCAGACAAACCGTCTAGGACGAGTTCGAAAAAGTACGTTTTACGAACAAAAATTCATAGAAAAAAAACTAAACCTTACGATTTACGACTTAAATTTTGGACTTCATTCGACTCGGCATGAGCCAAGGATTCAGAGAAAAAAAGAATTTTGATTCTGTGCCTTACGGTTCAAAAGTTATTAGCATAAAATTATTGAAATTTTGGACAGGTGGTGGCGCTAGAGAGTTTGAGTTAGAGACTCCAAATTTGCTATGGTCAATGATGGGACTGTCCTCTATCAGTGTGCCAAATTTCACAACTTTCCCGCAATCGGTTCTATGGGCTGCCATAGACTTCCAGAGCGGAAGAAGAATAATAATAATAAATATAGCTGCAAGCAGCAATTGCGGGGCCAAGCACAAAAGAGGCAGAATGAGGAGTTAAGCACGGCAAGGAGCAGCAGACCGACTACAACAGTGAGTAACTTAAGCCATTTTAGGATAATATCAGTTGAAATGCATAAAAAAAATCATAAATACAACCAATCGTAATAAAATTTAATGGCTTATCACTATTGACCAACAGGTGGTGCTGTTTTCAAATTGATGTGACGTGTTCTGTGTGAAATGACAATGACACACACAAAGTTTGCCGTCATTATGTCAAAGCTTTGCAGAGATACAGCCTCAGATGTAATTTGGCATCTTTCCAGCAAATTTGTTGATGCGCTAAACGAAAACGGTTTCGTATATCGACATGAAATTCATAAGTTTTTGCCAGCATAGTCTGAAGATGATCTGAGTCAAATTTGGTGAAGATTGGACTAACAGTCTGGGAGAAGTTCGAAAAAGTAGGTTTTGTACATTAATCAAAATGGCGGACAGGAAGTTTGGCCAATTTCGACATAATGGGTATCAATGTTTTCGGCTTGACCCAAGGAATCTATTGGCATCAGTTTCATTCCAATAGACTAATGTAAACAGAAGTTATTAGCATTTTTGTAAATTTCATTATTAATGTTTAGTGAATGGCGTATTACTTCTGACCCATAGGTGGCACTGTTACCAAATTGATGTGGCTTGGTCAGAGTGTGGTGACAATAGCACATATAAAATTTGGTGTCAATATGTCAAAGCTTTGCAGAGATACAGACTCGGATGCAATTTGGCATCTTTCCAGTAAATTCGTTGATGCGCTAAACGAAAACGGTTTCGTGTATCGACACAAAATCCATAACTTTTTGTCAGCATGGTCTGAAGATGATCTGAGTCAAATTTGGTGAAAATTGGGCTAACGGTCTAGGAGGAGTTTGAAAAAGTAGGTTTTTAACATGAATCAAAATGGCGGACAGGAAGTTCAGCCAAAATGGGCAAAATTGGTATCGGTGTTCTCAGCATGACCGAAGGAATCTATCAAAATCAGTTTAATTTCAATAGGCTAATGTACGCAAAAGTTATTAGCATTTTTTGAAATTTCGTCATAACTTTTGACCACAAGGTGGCGCTGGCCCCAAAATTTTTATGTACATTCAGGGCATGGTGCCGAACATTTTTGTAATTAATGTCGAAACGATACGCTAATCCGTTCTCAAGATACAGCATTTTAAAGCTAAATTAAAAATGGCCGACACCCAAAATGGCTGACATGGGAAAATTGGATATGGTTCGACTCGGCATGATTCACCGAATCTAAAGAGACCGGTTTCATGATTTTTGGCCCAACTATTCAGAAGTTATAAGCAAAAAGACCTATTTTTCATATCTCCTGACCACTAGGTGGCACTGTGCTGAAACACTGCAGGTAATCTCAGGTCATGCTTGTTATAAAACACACCAAGTTTGGCCTCAATATGACAAACCGTTGCAGAGATATAGCCTTACAACCATTTTTGCGTGCTTTTCGTAGAATTTATTCGCGCGTCATTCGAAAACGTTTTGAGTAATCAACTTGAATTCCATAACTTTTTGCCAGCATGGTCTGAAGATGATCTGGATCAATTTTTGTGACAATCGGTGCAACGGCCTAGGACGAGTTCGAAAAAGTAGGTTTTACGAACAATTGAGAATAGCGAAAAAACTAAACCTTAGGATTTTTGAATTTTGGTGTCCATTCAACTCGGCATAAGCCAAGGAATCAGAGGAAAAAGAATTTTTGTTGTGTGGCTTACGGTTCAAACGTTATTAGCATAAATCTTTTGAAAGTTTGGACAAGTGGTGGCGCTAGAGAGTTTGAGTTAGAGACTCCAAACTTGCTATGGTTAATGTTGGGACTATCCTCTATCAGTGTGCAAAATTATACAACTTTCCCGCAAGCGGTTCTATGGGCTGCCATAGACTTGCGGCGGAAGAAGAAGAATACGCTAACGGATACAATAGGTGCCACCGCACCTTCGGTGCTTGGCCCCTAAATATAGCTGCAAGCAGCAATTGCGGGGCCAAGCACAACAGAGGCAGAATGAGGATCTAAGCACGGCAAGGAGCAGCAGACTGACTACAACGAGTAATTAAAGTCATTTTAGGATGATATCAGTTGAAATGGCTAAAAAATCGTAAATACAACCAGTAGTAATACAATTTAATGGCTTATCTCTTTTGACCAATAGGTGGTGCTGTTTTCAAATTGATGTGATGTGTTCTGTGTGAGATAACAATGACACACACAAAGTTTGGTGTCATTATGTCAAATATTTCCGGAGATACAGCCTTAGAGTCATTTTGCCATTATGCCTCAAATGTGTAGTGACGCTGTACGAAAATGGTTTTGTCTATCGACACGAAATCCATAACTTTGAGTCAGCACCTTCTGAAGATGATTTGAGCCAAATTTAGTGAAAATTGGACAAGCGGTCTAGAAGGAGTTCGAAAAAGTAGGTTTTGTACATTAATCAAAATGGTGGAAAAGAAAGTTCAGCGAAGTGTGGTATATTTGGTATGCATGTTGTCGGCTTGACCCAAGGAATATTTTGACACCAGTTTTATTACAATAGGCTAATGCAATCAGAAGTTATTAGCATTTTTGGAAATTTCATTATTAATGTTTAATGAATGGTGTATTACTTCTGACCAGCAGGTGACGCTGTTACCGAATTGATGTGGCGTAGTCAGGGTGTGGTGACAATAGCACATAGCAAATTTGGTGTCAATATGTCAAGGCTTTGCAGAGGTACAGCCTCAGATGTAGTTTGGCATCTTTCCAGCAAATTCGTTGATGCGCTAAACGAAAACGGTTTTGTGTATTGACACGAAATTCATAACTTTTTGCCAGCATGGTCTGAAGATGATCTGAGTCAAATTTGGTGAAGATCTGACTAACGGTCTAGGAGGAGTTCGAAAAAGTAGGTTTTGTGCATTAATCAAAATGGCGGACAGGAAGTTTGGCCAATTTTGGCATAATGGGTATCAATGTTCTCGGCTTGACCCAAGGAATCTATTGACATCACTTTCATTACAATAGGCTAATGTAAGAAGTAGTTATTAGCATTTTTGTAAATTTCTTTATAACTTTTGACCACAAGGTGGCGCTGCCCCCAAACTTTTTGAGTACTGTCAGGGCATGGTGCTGAAGACACATACTGAATTTTGTAATGATACGTCATTACTGAGTTTTGTAATGATACGTCAATGCGTTTGTAAAATATAGCATTTTTGGACAAAATTCAATATGGCCGACACCCAAATTGGCTGACATGGGAAAATTGGATATGGTTCGACTCGGCATGATGCACCGGATCTAAAGAGACTAGTTTCATGATTTTTGGCCTAACTTTTCAGAAGTTATAAGCAAAAATACCCATTTTTCATATCTTCATATCATATCTATTTTCATAACAGAGGCAGAATGAGGACCTAAGCATGGTAAGGAGCAACAGATTGACTACAGCAATGGGTAACTAAAGTCATTTTAGGATAATATCAGTTGAAATGGCTGAGAAATCATGCATGCAACCAATAATATAATTGAATGGCTTATAACTTTTGGCCAATAGGCGGTGCTGTTTTCAAACTGATGTGATTGCGTTCTGTGTGAGGTGACAATGACACACAAAAATTTTGGTGTCATTATGCCAAAGCTTTACAGAGATACAGCCTCAGAATCCTTTTGGCATCATGCCTCAAATTTGTAATGGCGCTGTACGAAAACAGTTTTGTCTATCGACACGAAATCCATAACTTTTTGTAAGCACAGTCTGAAGATGATTTGAGTCAAATTTGGTGAAAATCAGACCAACGGTGTAGGAGGAGTTTGAAAAAGTAGGTTTTGTACATTAATCAAAATGGCGGAAAGAAAGTTCAGGGGAGTGTGGTATAATTGGTATCTATTTTGTCGGCATGACCCAAGGAATATTTTGAGACCAGTTTTAATACAGTAGGCTAATGCAATCACAAGTTATTAGCATTTTTGACAATTTCATTATTAATGTTTAATAAATGGTGTATTGCTTTTGACCAGTAGGTGGCGCTGTTACCAAATTGATGTGGCATGGTCAGGGTGTGGTGACAATAGCACATATAAAATTTGGTTTCAATATGTCAAAGCTTTGCAGAGTTAAAGCCTCTGATGTAGTTTGGCATCTTTCCAGCAAATTCGTTGATGCGCTAAACGAAAACCGTTTCGTATATAGACACGAAATTCATAACTTTTTGCCAGCATGGTCTGAAGATGATCTCAGTCAAATTTGGTGAAGATCGGACTAACGGTCTAGGAGGAGTTCCAAAAAGTAGGTTTTGTACATTAATCAAAATGGCGGACAGGAAGTTTGGACAATTTCGGCATAATGGATATCAATGTTCTCGGCTTGACCCAAGGAATCTATTGACATCAGTTTCATTACAATAGGCTAATGTAAGCAGAAGTTATTAGCATTTTTGTAAATTTTTTTATAACTTTTGACCACAAGGTGGCGCAGCCCCCAAACTTTTTGAGTACTGTCACGGCATGGTGCCGAAGACACATACTGAGTTTCGTGATGACACGTCAATGCGTTCATGAAATATAGCATTTTTGGACAAAATTCAATATGGCCGACACCCAAAATGGCTGACATGGGAAAATTAGGTGTGGTTCGACTTAGCATCATACAACGAATCTAAAGAGACCAGTTTCATGATTTTTGGCCAAACTATTCAGAAGCTATAAGCAAAAATAGCCATTTTTCGTATCTCCTGACCACTAGGTGGCACTGCGCCGAAACACTGCAGGTAGCCTCAAGACATGCTTTTTATTACACTCACCAAGTTTGGCCTCAATACGCCAAAATGTTGCAGAGATATAGCCTTACAACCATTTTTACGTACTTTTCGTAGAATTAATTTGCACGTTTTTCGAAAATGGTTTGACTGATCAACTTGAATTCCATAACTTTTTGCCAGCATGGTCAAAAGTTGATCTGAGCCAATTTTGGTGAAAATCAGACAAACCGTCTAGGACGAGTTCGAAAAAGTACGTTTTACGAACAAAAATTTATAGAAAAAAAACTAAACCTTACGATTTTTGAATTTTGGACTTCATTCGACTCGGCATGAGCCAAGGATTCAGAGAAAAAAATAATTTTGATTCTGTGCCTTACGGTTCAAAAGTTATTAGCATAAAATTATTGAAATTTTGGACAGGTGGTGGCGCTAGAGAGTTTGAGTTAGAGACTCCAAATTTGCTATGGTCAATGATGGGACTGTCCTCTATCAGTGTGCCAAATTTCACAACTTTCCCGCAATCGGTTATATGGGCTGCCATAGACTCAAGAGCGGAAGAAACGGAAGAAGAAGAAGAAGCAGAATAATAAGAACGGCAAAGAATACAATAGGTGCCTTCGCACCTTCGGTGCTTGGCCCCTAAATATAGCTGCAAGCAGCAATTACGGGGCCAAGCACAAAAGAGGCAGAATGAGGAGCTAAGCATGGCAAGGAGCAGCAGACCGACTACAAAAATGAGTAATTAAGATAATTTTAGGATAAGATCAATTGAAATGGCTGAAAAATCATAAATACAACCAATCGTAATAAAATTTAATGGCTTATCACTTTTGACCAACAGGTGGTGCTGTTTTCAAATTGATGTGACGTGTTCTGTGTGAAATGACAATGACACACACAAAGTTTGCCATCATTATGTTAAAGCTTTGCAGAGATACAGCCTCAGATGTAGTTTGGCATCTTTCCAGCAAATTCGTTGATGCTCTAAACGAAAACGGTTTCGTGTATCGACACGAAATTCATAACTTTTTGCCAGCATGGTCTGAAGATGATCTGAGTCAAATTTGGTGAAGATTGGACTAACGGTCTAGGAGGAGATCGAAAAAGTAGGTTTTGTACATTAATCAAAATGGAGGACAGGAAGTTTGGCCAATTTCGGCATAATGGATATCAATGTTCTCGGCTTGACCCAAAGAATCTATTGACATCAGTTTCATTACAATTGGCTAATGTAAGCAGAAGTTATTAGCATTTTTGTAAATTTCATTATTAATGTTTAGTGAATGGCGTATTACTTCTGACCCATAGGTGGCACTGTTACCAAATTGATGTGGCTTGGTCAGAGTGTGGTGACAATAGCACATATAAAATTTGGTGTCAATATGTCAAAGCTTTGCAGAGATACAGACTCGGATGCAATTTGGCATCTTTCCAGTAAATTCGTTGATGCGCTAAACGAAAACGGTTTCGTGTATCGACACAAAATCCATAACTTTTTGTCAGCATGGTCTGAAGATGATCTGAGTCAAATTTAGTGAAAATTGGACTAACGGTCTAGGAGGAGTTCGAAAAAGTAGGTTTTCCACATGAATCAAAATGGCGGACAGGAAGTTCAGCCAAAATTGGCAAAATTGGTATCGGTGTTCTCAGCATGACCGAAGGAATCTATCAAAATCAGTTACATTTCAATAGGCTAATGTACGCAAAAGTTATTAGCATTTTTTTAAATTTAGTTATAGCTTTTGACCACAAGGTGGCGCTGGCCCCAAAATTTTTATGTACATTCAGGGCATGGTGCCGAACATTTTTGTAATTAATGTCGAAACGATACGCTAATCCGTTCTCAAGATACAGCATTTTAAAGCTAAATTCAAAATGGCCGACACCCAAAATGGCTGACATGGGAAAATTGGATATGGTTCGACTCGGTATGACACACCGAATCTAAAGAGACCAGTTTTGTGATTTTTGGACAAATCATTCAGACGTTATAAAGAAAAATAGCCATTTTTCGTATCTCCTGACCACTAGGGGGCACTGCACCGAAACACTGCAGGTAGGCTCAGGTCATGCTTGTTATAACACACACCAAGTTTGGTGTCAATATGACAAACTGTTACGGAGATATAGCCTCACATTGATTTTTGCTAGCTTTTCGTAGAATTCTTTCGCGTGTTATTCGTGAACGGCTGGACGAATCGACTTGAATTCCATAACTTTTTGCCAGCATGGTCTGAAGATGATCTGGATCAATTTTTGTGACAATCGGTGCAACGGCCTAGGACGAGTTCGAAAAAGTAGGTTTTACGAACAATTGAAAATAGCGAAAAAACTAAACCTTACGATTTTTGAATTTTGGTGTCCATTCGACTCGGCATAAGCCAAGGAATCAGAGGAAAAAAGAATTTTTGTTGTGTGGCTTACGGTTCAAACGTTATTAGCATAAATCTTTTGAAAGTTTGGACAAGTGGTGGCGCTAGAGAGTTTGAGTTAGAGACTCCAAACTTGCTATGGTTAATGTTGAGGACTGTCCTCTATCAGTGTGCAAAATTATACAACTTTCCCGCAAGCGGTTCTATGGGCTGCCATAGACTTGCGGCGGAAGAAACGGAAGAAGAAGAAGAAGAAGAAGCAGAAATATAGCTGCAAGCAGCAATTGCGGGGCCAAGCACAAAAGAGGCAGAATGAGGAGTTAAGCACGGCAAGGAGCAGCAGACCGACTACAACAGTGAGTAACTTAAGCCATTTTAGGATAATATCAGTTGAAATGGCTGAAAAATCATAAATACAACCAATCGTAATAAAATTTAATGGCTTATCACTTTTGACCAACAGGTGGTGCTGTTTTCAAATTGATGTGACGTGTTCTGTGTGAAATGACAATGACACACACAAAGTTTGCCGTCATTATGTCAAAGCTTTGCAGAGATACAGCCTCAGATGTAGTTTGGCATCTTTCCAGCAAATTTGTTGATGCGCTAAACGAAAACGGTTTCGTATATCGACACGAAATTCATAACTTTTTGCCAGCATAGTCTGAAGATGATCTGAGTCAAATTTGGTGAAGATCGGACTAACAGTCTGGGAGGAGTTCGAAAAAGTAGGTTTTGTACATTAATCAAAATGGCGGACAGGAAGTTTGGCCAATTTCGGCATAATGGGTATCAATGTTCTCGACTTGACCCAAGGAATCTATTGGCATCAGTTTCATTCCAATAGGCTAATGTAAACAGAAGTTATTAGCATTTTTGTAAATTTCATTATTAATGTTTAGTGAATGGCGTATTACTTCTGACCCATAGGTGGCACTGTTACCAAATTGATGTGGCTTGGTCAGAGTGTGGTGACAATAGCACATATAAAATTTGGTGTCAATATGTCAAAGCTTTGCAGAGATACAGACTCGGATGCAATTTGGCATCTTTCCAGTAAATTCGTTGATGCGCTAAACGAAAACGGTTTCGTGTATCGACACAAAATCCATAACTTTTTGTCAGCATGGTCTGAAGATGATCTGAGTCAAATTTGGTGAAAATTGGACTAACGGTCTAGGAGGAGTTCGAAAAAGTAGGTTTTCAACATGAATCAAAATGGCGGACAGGAAGTTCAGCCAAAATTGGCAAAATTGGTATCGGTGTTCTCAGCATGACCGAGGAATCTATCAAAATCAGTTTCATTTCAATAGGCTAATGTACGCAAAAGTTATTAGCATTTTTTGAAATTTCGTTATAACTTTTGACCACAAGGTGGCGCTGGCCCCAAAATTTTTATGTACATTCAGGGCATGGTGCCGAACATTTTTGTAATTAATGTCGAAACGATACGCTAATCCGTTCTCAAGATACAGCATTTTAAAGCTAAATTCAAAATGGCCGACACCCAAAATGGCTGACATGGGAAAATTGGATATGGTTCGACTCGGTATGACACACCGAATCTAAAGAGACCAGTTTTGTGATTTTTGGACAAATCATTCAGACGTTATAAAGAAAAATAGCCATTTTTCGTATCTCCTGACCACTAGGGGGCACTGCACCGAAACACTGCAGGTAGACTCAGGTCATGCTTGTTATAACACACACCAAGTTTGGTGTCAATATGACAAACTATTACGGAGATATAGCCTCACATTGATTTTTGCTAGCTTTTCGTAGAATTCTTTCGCGTGTTATTCGTGAACGGCTGGACGAATCGACTTGAATTCCATAACTTTTTGCCAGCGTGGTCTGAAGATGATCTGGATCAATTTTTGTGACAATCGGTGCAACGGCCTAGGACGAGTTCGAAAAAGTAGGTTTTACGAACAATTGAGAATAGCGAAAAAACTAAACCTTACGATTTTTGAATTTTGGTGTCCATTCAACTCGGCATAAGCCAAGGAATCAGAGGAAAAAAGAATTTTTGTTGTGTGGCTTACGGTTCAAATGTTATTAGCATAAATCTTTTGAAAGTTTGGACAAGTGGTGGCGCTAGAGAGTTTGAGTTAGAGACTCCAAACTTGCTATGGTTAATGTTGAGACTGTCCTCTATCAGTGTGCAAAATTATACAACTTTCCCGCAAGCGGTTCTATGGGCTGCCATAGACTTGCGGCGGAAGAGGAAGAAGAAGAATAATAAGAAGAAGAAGAAGAAGCGGAATAATAAATATAGCTGCAAGCAGCAATTGCGGGGCCAAGCACAAAAGAGGCAGAATGAGGAGTTAAGCACGGCAAGGAGCAGCAGACCGACTACAACAGTGAGTAACTTAAGCCATTTTAGGATAATATCAGTTGAAATGGCTGAAAAATCATAAATACAACCAATCGTAATAAAATTTAATGGCTTATCACTTTTGACCAACAGGTGATGCTGTTTTCAAATTGATGTGACGTGTTCTGTGTAAAATGACAAAATCCATAACTTTTTGCCAGCATAGTCTGAAGATGATCTGAGTCAAATTTCGTGAAGATCGGACTAACAGTCTGGAAGGAGTTCGAAAAAGTAGGTTTTGTACATTAATCAAAATGGCGGACAGGAAGTTTGGCCAATTTCGGCATAATGGGTATCAATGTTCTCGACTTGACCCAAGGAATCTATTGGCATCAGTTTCATTCCAATAGGCTAATGTAAACAGAAGTTATTAGCATTTTTGTAAATTTCATTATTAATGTTTAGTGAATGGCGTATTACTTCTGACCCATAGGTGGCACTGTTACCAAATTGATGTGGCTTGGTCAGAGTGTGGTGACAATAGCACATATAAAATTTGGTGTCAATATATCAAAGCTTTGCAGAGATACAGACTCGGATGCAATTTGGCATCTTTCCAGTAAATTCGTTGATGCGCTAAACGAAAACGGTTTCGTGTATCGACACAAAATCCATAACTTTTTGTCAGCATGGTCTGAAGATGATCTGAGTCAAATTTGGTGAAAATTGGACTAACGGTCTAGGAGGAGTTCGAAAAAGTAGGTTTTCAACATGAATCAAAATGGCGGACAGAAAGTTCAGCCAAAATTGGCAAAATTGGTATCGGTGTTCTCAGCATGACCGAAGGAATCTATCAAAATCAGTTTCATTTCAATAGGCTAATGTACGCAAAAGTTATTAGCATTTTTTGAAATTTCGTTATAACTTTTGACCACAAGGTGGCGCTGGCCCCAAAATTTTTATGTACATTCAGGGCATGGTGCCGAACATTTTTGTAATTAATGTCGAAACGATACGCTAATCTGTTCTCAAGATACATCATTTTAAATCTAAATTCAAAATGGCCGACACCCAAAATGGCTGACATGGGAAAATTGGATATGGTTCGACTCGGTATGACACACCGAATCTAAAGAGACCAGTTTTGTGATTTTTGGACAAATCATTCAGACGTTATAAAGAAAAATAGCCATTTTTCGTATCTCCTGACCACTAGGGGGCACTGCACTGAAACACTGCAGGTAGCCTCAGGTCATGCTTGTTATAACACACACCAAGTTTGGTGTCAATATGCCAAACTGTTACGGAGATATAGCCTCACATTGATTTTTGCTAGCTTTTCGTAGAATTCTTTCGCGTGTTATTTGTGAACGGCTGGACGAATCGACTTGAATTCCATAACTTTTTGCCAGCGTGGTCTGAAGATGATCTGGATCAATTTTTGTGACAATCGGTGCAACGGCCTAGGACGAGTTCGAAAAAGTAGGTTTTACGAACAATTGAGAATAGTGAAAAAACTAAACCTTACGATTTTTGAATTTTGGTGTCCATTCGACTCGGCATAAGCCAAGGAATCAGAGGAAAAAAGAATTTTTGTTGTGTGGCTTACGGTTCAAACGTTATTAGCATAAATCTTTTGAAAGTTTGGACAAGTGGTGGCGCTAGAGAGTTTGAGTTAGAGACTCCAAACTTGCTATGGTTAATGTTGGGACTGTCCTCTATCAGTGTGCAAAATTATACAACTTTCCCGCAAGCGGTTCTATGGGCTGCCATAGACTTGCGGCGGAAGAGGAAGAAGGAGAATAATAATAACGCCAACGGATACAATAGGTGCCACCGCACCTCCGGTGCTTGGCCCCTAATAACGCCAACGGATACAATAGGTGCCACCGCACCTCCGGTGCTTGGCCCCTAATAATAATAAGAACGCTAACGGATACAATAGGTGCCATCGCACCTTCGGTGCTTGGCCCCTAATAATAGTAATATTGAGCAGCAAATCAGAATATAGAATGATTTCTGAAGGATCATGTGACTGGAGTAATACTAAAAGTCACATTTGAAATCAATGGAATTAATTACATTTTAATAGAAATATAGAAAATTGTTTAAAATAGATTTTAAATAGATTTTTTTTTTTTAAATGTTACTGTTTTTGCTATACTTTGGATCAGATAAATCCAGGCCTGGTGGGCAGAAGAGACGTCTTTAAAAAAATCTTACTGTTCAAAAACTTTTGACTGATTGTGATTAACAAAATATATGTTCCAAATATCAAAAGTCTGAGCAGTTGAATGAACAGTTGAATGATCAGACAATCAGTTTGTTATGCAGTACACATACCTACATATATAGGCTACACAGAGAGATTCCTTGCTCTGAAAGACTATTCACAGAACATGGCATGAGGCCTTGTTCATCAAGACAATTTGATATGAATGTGTCCAGCTCTTCCAGATACTCAAAGATGAATAAAAAGTCATCTCTTGCTTCATCCGCTTCCTGACCCCGGGTAGTCTCTGATGGCATTCTGTTGATTTTCACTGTTCATCTGTAGAAAGGCAGAATAACTCACAGTGACTGTTTCCAGCACCACGATGGACCTTTGCAAACTTCCACTCATGTCCTCTTGGCACTCCTGTTAAAAATAGAGAATACACATGTGTTGGAAGGTATATGTGTCCACTAAAAAGTATTTACCTCATAATTTAGGCTACCTCATCATTCTACATACAAACATATGTATGATTTATATATAGTAATTTATCTATATCAATATCTAGAGAAATGATCTCACCATACCTACATGCATCACTGCATGGCTTATGAGGTCCTCCAAGTGAATTGTAATGGGTCATTTTCTTTACTGGTAAAACTGCAGCAAGACCCCTCAACCGGGCAGAACTGCCCTGCATCAGGCTTGGATTGAAAATGTGTAGAATGCACAAAAACATTAACAAACATTATGTGATCTTTCCATTAATACAGAAGAATACAAAGCTAATTTGTGACATACAGAGTTATCCAGCAAAACGTAGTGACATGATGCAGTTATTCACCTGATTTACTGTGCATGGGTACTGTGATCAATGTTTATCGTTAAAGACGTCATATGTATGTGAGTGTTTTGTGTGGGGGGCAGGTAAGTATATATGTGTGAGAGGGATGAAGTGTGTCTGAGTGGGTTAGATGACCGTTATGTGTAGGGAAGGGTATAAAAAAAATTGCACATTGATTCAGCATTCACTTTATGTCATAAGACGTAGATAGATAGAATAGATAGTGCACTATCTATCTATTCACACATGTATGTGTATTTGTGTGTGTGTGTGTGTGTGTGTGTGTGACAGACAGAGACACACACAGTGCACTGATTCTTACGTTCTTACGACGACATAAAATGAACGCTGAATGAACGTGCAGTTTTTTATACACTTTGGTTTCTACTATAGTTTTATTGAAAATTCTAGCTGTCTACATGTTAATATAGTACAAGATATTTTGGACTCTTTTAGTTTCATCCATCTGAGTTGCAAGCATTCGGACCTCGGGTGTTATAATCTAGTGTTTTGTTTTGTTCAGAAACAGGTTGGAGTTTGTTTCACTATGCACTGTTCTCATTTTAGGACTGATGAACCATGACAGAACAATTCTTTTACCGTTCCACATAGTGAATTGTTTGGGAATAGAACCCATGAACGCAACATTGTTACTGCCACGCTCTACCAGTTGAACTACAGCAACAATATAACTCTTGTTGGTAAGTGATTTTTGTTCTCTGTAGAATAATGTGATCGGGAAATGCCATGATTAACTGTTGCCATACTTATACTATTTCAAGTGATTTTACTCACTTTCTCTGCCTGTCTGGCCTTTTTTTTTTACCATAGGAAATGTAGAATTAAGGACATCTTTGGTTTACAAACTGCCTCTAAAAGCAGAAGAGAGTGATTTGCCCGCTATGATATCATAAAATGTCACACAAAGTTTTTAAAACTATTAATTCAGGAATGTGCATTTCTCTCCACGGTGAATAGCTTGCATTCCTGCTTTGCATAAATATTCATTCTGTCGCAATCTCATAATAGCAAATTGCCAAATCCTGGGACTGTTCTGTCTCTGTGTTTGTATTTTCTTTGATCGCTTTGTTGTTCTACTGGATGTTAATTCATTGCCATGGAATGTCTTCTGTCATTGACTGGGTGCTTTTCAGGGGTCTGGTTTCCATGGAGAGCTGACATTCTGAGTGTTGAGAGTGGACATGCATAATCGGGAAGGACGGTCTGTACTGGGCATGTGCGTAGAGATGTGCAGTGGTTATTAGCATGTTTTAACATTCACAGAGGTCAGACGGTGGCATTTACCCTAAATCATCATCTGCAATGCCAGCCACAGCAGTACAGGCAAGGGGCAAGACAAGTGATTAGCTGCCTGCCTCTGTTATCACATAAATGAAATAATACTCACTCTTGTGTGAGAGATACTGTGATGTGCGGCGCTTGAGAAATTCTTTGTTGTGGGAATAAATAACTCTTTCGTAGACTTATTTTTCAAGTATATAAACGATGAAGTGTCTTTCCTTCTAGATTAAGCTATATTATTCTGACCAGTTTATCAAAGCATATATAAAATGATATTAATTATTGTAATTAAGGAGCGGAAAATCACGTTAATGGGCCAATCAGTATGATGATTCCTTCATTTTACGCTCTTTTAACCACTGTGATGAATCGGATAGCAGTCAATTTGAAGAATGGGGCGGTCTTAATGCTTCCAAGTTTTTTTTTTTTTTTTTTTACTTTAAACCCCTTAACTTTCACCGTCCCACTTTTTTATTGTCTTTTTCCCCATCACATATTTTAATAATCATTATTAATTAGATTGAAGCTGAAAGCTTAAATAGCCAAGATTCATCCAAGATTTAACCTTTTTTTAAATTATTGTGTTACAAAGCTTTTAGTCGTCTCTTTCCCCTTAGTTGACAGTGTTAAGTGTCACATTACAAAATGTATTGCGATATTTTATAATAATGCGATATTTGTGCTTTAGTAATATGCGCCTATAGTGCACATTACACACACAGGGATGTGCAGCAGATTCCGCACACAAACTCTCAAACTGCTCTTGCAGATTCCGCCCTGTAAATAACAAATCCGCCATGGTGCAACCACAGCTGGCTCTTAAAGGAAATGGGAGATGAGACTCTGATTGGTTTATTGCACGTTATGCCCAAAACATACCCATGACTCATTAAGAGAATAGGTGCTACCATTTTTTTGTACCATGCGCCTGGCGAGGTGACCATTTTTTTTTTCTGTCGGTAAACTAGCAAAAGGGGATTCCGACATGCCCTAAGTGCACCTGCGCGATGCGCTTCACACCATAGATCGCTTCACACGCTTAGATTGTTAAAATAGGGTCCTGAAACTTTTATAACTTTTTCATACTGAATTTCTGCTGATTGTCTTCTTTAAAAAGAGACCAATCTTAGGTCTGTATTCCAAAAGCATTCATTAGTTGAGTTTGATTGACAGCCGATCTGACCAATCATAATACAGAATCATGCCATTTGTGTCTGACAAACAAACCATACAGGGGAGTAGATTAACGTTGGTGGAATTTAAAAAAAAGTGTGTATTGACATCTTTCAGCGGTTGAAACAAGATACCTTCTGATGTTCAGTCATGTTTACTTCATGCTATAACTTGTAAAAAGTAAGAGATGATCGGTTCACGTGCCGCTTGAAGGCGCTGCAGCAATCTGTCATGACATATTAAAGAGCCACAAAATGGCATTTTTTTGTTTGAATTTTTTAAAAAACTGACAAAATTTGAAAGCTGAGCGTTTGTGTCATACCTAAAGTAACCTGCTCTGTTTTGTCTGTCAGTGCACTGTCAATGCATTGTTGTTGCAAAAGTGATACACATTTCTCTCACATCCCATAAAAAAAAAAAATCAGGTATTAAAGAATGTTTCAATTCCATTGTAGATCATGATAGGGATTTTGTATCTTTGCTATAGGGCTGGGTGATATGGAAAAAAAAATCTAGTTTTTTTTTTTTTTCCCGAATGTTTGAC
>VONZ01003467.1:0-20978 GCA_012976165.1 Labeo catla
GAATGTCGACCGTTGAAGAAAATCCCGCCTCTGTAGATTTAAAATTTACAGCAATATGCTGTACGTTTGCGTCAAACCACCACGTGATCCACGTGATCAGATTACGCTTTAAGCATTTCTTGTTAAAGATATTGTTTTTTTTCTCCTAGTGTTTTTTTTAATTGCAGGTGATTGTTATCTATTATATAAAGACTGTGTTTGTTTAATTTATTTTTTGTGTAAAAGTCTATCTAATACCGAAACACTCCTTAAAAATAAAACAGCTGACTATATTTGGTCATACAACTATGGTGAATGTATTTCTTCATCTTTAATCTGATTTGAGTTCTATGCTGATTTTTTGAGTGCTAGCTTGATTTTATGCTATACTTTATACTACAATTTATTTAAGACTCTTCTCAGATATATTATCATTAACAACTAGAATAATTTAAGATGTATCATCTAGCCTGCCTGATTATGATACTAAACTTACCTTGAATTGAACCTTGTCAGTAAGTGAAACAAACTGATTAATTTGTAATTAGGTCAAATGGACACCACTTTGGTCAGGCTGGGAGACCAACTAAAACCAGCTACTTCCAGCTAAAACCAGCCTGGCCAGGCTGGGAGACCAGCTAAAACCAGCTACTTCCAGCTTAAACCAGCTAAAACCAGCCTGGCCAGGCTGGGAGACCGGCTAAAACCAGCTACTTCCAGCTAAAACCAGCCAAAACCAGCCAACCACCCTAAGCTGGTTTTAGGTGTTTTTTTCAGCAGGGATACGAAAAGCGAAAGTAACTCGTGGGCATGATCTAATCAAAAATAATGAAGCAAACAGGGGAGAATGGACATCGTGTTGGTTTCATACAGATTACTTCATCTGAGAATATTTGTTTTAAATGATGTATTACTCTTATATGTACGATCAAAAATGACCGAGCATTGTAGGTTCTTTTTGCTCCTGTCATTAAAAGATGCAAGTGGCGTTGCCGGTGCCACCGTCGACCCCAGGAGATTAAGGATGAGACAAATTTGCAGTCTATCCCCGAGAAATGTGGTGCTATTGTTCTTCCACTACAGCACAAAAGCATCTGACTCGCTAAATGAAGTGCAAACTCATTTGCAACCACTCAAAGAGACTTTTGTGAGCCATTTGGGCGACCATAAAAACAGGAACCTACATGACGCCAGCGTGTCGACCGGTTCCTGTCCTACTCTGGCTTTTCACCTCAGGGGTGAACCAGTGATAGACTAATCGGTTCAGGAGGAGCTCTTGTTCTCTGCTGGGACCACTTGAAACCACAAATGCTTTATCATCACCTTTTTGACCAGTCTTGGTCAGACCCATGTAAGAAATCCAGGAAAAGACTAATATACAAATACTTCCCCTTTTCTGAGACAAGCCACGGAACAGATGGTCAGTGTAACTGGTGACCAGTTATGCATTAATCGATAATCGAATAAACAGGGAAGATGTATTTACAATGATGGCTCCCCAGCCTGCAGGGCTCACAGGTCCTATCCAGCGTGACTCTCGTGACCCTTCAGACATCCTGTGTCCCCCTCCTCTCACATTCCTCACACACACTCTCCATCTGCCCCATTGAAGAATGCACACAAATGCGCATCACGAATTACATTTACATTACAGTTTTGGGAAGGACATTATTTGAGTATTGCTATTAGAGCAACAATATGCATTAGTAGTATGTTTTTATACCTCCTATACGCTTGGTGTGTTTATTGTAACCTATGAAGCTAACCAATGTTTTTAGAACACTTTAAAGAGACAAGGTTATTAATATGTCTGCAGGATACTTGATGTTTAGTGTTGAATGAAAGCTTGTTTTATTTCCAAGATGTTGACGTGAATGAAAAGTTGATATTATGTACAATGCTTGCATTACAACACTTATTAACAAACTCTTGAAGAAAAGTTGCCTTTACAAGACAGACAAACATTATGCTAAGGTATGCACAAATGGGCAACCGTATGGGGAGGAGCCCTGCCTTGCAACCTAACCGATTGGAACACAACTTTATGGGACGGATTAGTTGGCCTGCTTAAAATCCCATGTTCCTTACAACTTTGCCTTTGCCTTTCGTTTGAGTGCTTTCCTGCTTGACCACTATGCAATTGTGCCATCCAGAACTCTACAGAACCAGCTAAAGCTTTGTGAAAACCTACAAAGTCTTTGCGCCCTGCAACTCCAATTTTCAAAGAACTTTCAGCTTATCACGCTGCGTAACTAAACAACCAACCAAAGCTTCCGAACTGCTGGAGCAGCTTGAAACACTCAACCGCTTGAGATGCTCGCAACGACAGAAACACTTCGCCAGCACTCATCTGAGTTCACAACCCTCAACCAGCAAGGCGTTCTTGCCATCCAGAACTCTACAGAACCCGCTAACAGCTTCGTGACTTCTGTGTGAACTCAGTCTCTCAGCTGAACTCCGGGAGCATTGTCCCATAACTAGGCAACCAGCGTCCGAAGATCCATCCAGCCTTTCTAACTGCCCAAACACCATTGAAGGCTTTCCAAAGACGTCATCCAAAGAACCAGGCAAACAAATCATAAGTTGCATGATTCCCTCTGCTAAGACGAGCCCGTTGAGGAAAATCCCGCTTTGGCCCAAACACAAGTAAAACAAGGTCTCCTTAATCTCTTGCTGAACTTGTGCTAAATCTCCTTAAGCAGCTAAAAGTCAAATCTCAGCTTTTGTGGTCTTCCCAGGTTACGATTTAAGAACTAGCAGCAAATACTAGAAATTTTGGGATTCCATTCAAATTCCGTAATTCTCCTATCTTGAACTGTATGTATGTATGAGTGTGTATATGTGTGGGTATTTTCATAGTTTAGTTCATGTATCTTAGAGTAGTTCAATAAATTCTTGTTTCATTTGAAAGAACATTGTCTTGTTTTATGTTCATGAAGTTAATGCCTGTGCCTTAGATTTTGCTGCCTAGCTCTCAATAACAATCTAGTACTCTGTTTATATTATAATCCGATGGCCATGGAAATAATATAAACACCCGGAATTGGTAAGATATACTAAGTTAAACATTTCGCTGGATGAACAATTGATGAAGTGTAAACTACTAATTCTGAATCAGTTAATCAAGTCGATTCCGAATCCTTTGGATTCGATTCCCAATTGAATCATTTAAATTTGATCTAATTTCTTACACCACGAAAACACAAACTAATTCAAGAAGTCGGGACCCGGTGGAATTTGGTGTTTTGTGATACTGGAAATGTAGAAAATGTTAAAATCATGGCTTATCAAAGAGATGCAAGCCCTGCACAGACAAGCAACAACCAGTGAACCTTCTGCATCAGCCACCTCCATGAGAACAGCCTTGTATTTTATAACGTCATATTGATTTATAGCGAAATGTGTATTTATGTATTTAAACTTTTTCTCAGAGCGATATTGTCTTTGACTCACGATGCGGAGCGGATGGGAAAGTTGGTTTTATTAAGGAAAAGTGTTTTACTTAATTTACATTATGAGTAATATTACTGTATGATGATATTAATATTCTGTGTGCACCTAAACATTTCTCATAGATCTGAATTGCTATGCAGTGCTGACGTGGAGGTCGCTTTTAACAGGGAAACACTAGAAGTAAATGATTTATGTCATTTAAAATATGTATTTTATAACGTCATATTGATTTATAGTGATATTTATGTGCTGTACTCTCCTGAATTTTTTCTCAGAGAGATATTTTGCTTTCGATCACAAAGTGGAGCAGACAGAAAAGTTGGTTTTATCAAGGAAAATGCCAAATGTAAGTGTTTTACTTCGTTTACATTATGTGTAATATTACTTTATGATGATATTAATATTCTGTGTGCACCTAAACATTTCTCATAGATCTGAATTGCTATGCAGTGCTGAGGTGGAGGTCGCTTTTAACAGGGAAACACTAGAAGTAAGTGTTTTACTTCATTTACAGTATTTTCTAAGATAATATTGCTTGATGATATTTATATGATGTGCGCCCTAAATGATCCAAATTTTTTCTCACAGATATTAATTACTATGCAGTGCTGACGTGGAGGTCGCTTTCAACAGGGGAAACACTTGAAGTAAGTGTTTTATCTTATTTAAAATTTGTGTTTTATAACGTCATATGGATTTATAGTGATATTTATGTGCTGTGATCTACTGAACTTTTTCTCAGAGAGATATTTCCTTTCAATCACAATGCGGAGCAGACGGGAACATTCTGTGTCCTGTGACTTTAGCAGTTTCAGAAAAAAACTTCTACGACACAGGAAAAGTTCCTGATTTTAAAATTTCTGAAGAGAGCTGCTGATAAAGTTATATAAAACACATTTTGCAAAAATATATATATCTATATACATGGGTGACATTTGACTCTTGACTCGTTGGCAAGAAAAAATCTGCACAAAAACTGAGTGTCTTTTTGTACCTATACATTTTAACGAGTAGGTATCAAAACAACATCCTACCTTAGTGAAGCGCTAAACGTCTTCCACCAGGTGCGGCATCAAAGCGATTAACGGTCTTATCCAAATCTACGTGAATGGTCCGTTCAATGTTAAGTACTGCAATGTCCAAGAGTCTTTCCTGGCACATTGTGTTTCTCATATATGTTTTCAGTCGGCGCAAGCAAGAAAAATTTCTTTCGCACGATGCGCTGTTCATCGGCACAGTTAAGAAGAGCTTAAAGAGATTGCCAACGTTGACAAGACTGTGGACTAGCTTTGACTCTTTGAACAGTGACAATCGTTCATCAAAACTTGCTTGTCCTGTTGACATAGCATTGAAAAGTGAAAGTTCTGCACTCGTCTCCTCTTCTGGAAATCCATAGTGATGACAAATAAATGTCAGGTCCTCTTCGGTGCATGTACTAGTGCTGAGGATGTTGTTAAGAGCAATTAAAGTGTTCATGTCATTTTCCTGAAATCGTTCACGAATCTCATTAACAGTGTTGTCCAGTACACTGAAATGCAAGTCCTTGTAGTGGTCCTGTGCTGAGTCTGCATTCGGTCCAGGCATCGTTGTTTTGTTGGTTCTGCTCCATGGATGTTGAGGGCCGCGGTAGTTGTTTTTATCACACAATTCGACTGTGAACTCCCAGAGCTGCTGAAAGTGGCGATCGGTTCTCATCGCTAAAAGAGCAGAGATTGTGGCAGACACTAGATTTTTTACACTGGCATAATGTAAGGTGGATGACTGTAGTGCTTTGGACAGTACATTGCACTGCATGAGAACTCGACGCATCAAGATGCAAGGGAACAGAAAGTGAAAATTGGTGACTGATGTCAGCAGACTATTTGCCTGTCCGCCGATTCGCACATCTTTTTCTGAAATTTCACTTAGAGTGTCAACGATAGTCTCAAAGTTATCAAGTATGATAACTTTGAGAGCCTCTGCGCGGCAGCTCCATCTTGTGTCGCTAAGATGTTTCAGTGTGGTAGATTTACCAGAAAAATCGCTGTTTCGTTCTCGCAAAGACTCAAAAACAGCATGTCGTTTTGCTGACCCCTCGATGAAGTTATAGAGTGACTGAACATTGGTCAGCATGTGTCTCACAGCTGTATGGGTGCGACAGACATCCACGATGCACAGGTTGAGGATATGCGAGTGGCAATGTACATACATCGCCAGTGGATTTTCGCCTAAGATCCGTGTAGCTACACCACGGTAAGTCCCTCGCATACTCGCCGCACCATCGTAACACTGTGCTCTCAAATTGCTGATATCAAGATTAAGACTTGTCAGTACATTCTTTAAAAGAATGGCCAGAGATTTACCATCTGTTCTGTCAGTCCGATAAAATCCAATGAATGATTCATGGACAGCGAGGTCTCCGTCGACATATCTTAAAACCACTGCAACTTGCTCATGCCTACTTATGTCTTGCGTTCCCCTTCAGGAACTCGAGCTGCGTCGAAACGCTTTGGGAACGCCTCCAGCGTGACCACGCTCTGAAACACGTGTGCAAACAGTCCAATGGAGAAGCGAGACGTCACAGGCGGGGTGACGTAGAGACCAGGAAGCTTAAAAGCACGTGCAGTGCATGCAGCCGGCAGCTTCTGTCTTTCAGCAAGCGCTCTGTGTGTGTGTGTGTGTGTCACTCTGTTTTTTGTGCTAGTTCGCACAGCTTTTATTTGAGAGTGTCACAATGTCCTACAAAGCATTCTTACGAATATAAGCAGCGGCATTTCGACTGTGTGTTCCTCTCTGCCTGTGCTATTTCGGGTGGCGATACACACAGCCTATTTGTTGTCTGTTTGGGAGTGAAGCATGGGAGTCAGTTCTCGAGGGAGCTGACTGCCAGCGTTTGCGTTCCCCGCGGCTCAGCTTCCGCTTCTGCCGAGGCAGGGCGGCGGCCGTGATCGTGGGGATCGCATATAGATCTACGGACGGGTTAGAGACGGGTCCTCCCTATCTCTGCCTTTCTCCCTAGATCTAGCGCTCTCTCTCTGGGTCGGAAGCCCGCGCTGCGGTACTTCCCCCTTTGAATGAGAGCTCGCGGCGAAGCAGGCTGTGTCAGTTCCCGAGGGGGCTGACTGGCCGCACCCTCGCTGCGCACGCTTCACTCCCGGAGGACTCTCTTTGAGGAGGGAGCCCTCGTGAATTCCCCGCGGCTCAGGTCCCGTTTTTGCCGAGGCAGGGCGGCGACTGCGGCCGTGGGAATCACAATTAGATCTACGAACGGGTTAGAGACGGGTCCGCCCTATCTCTGCCTTTCTTCCTAGATCTAGCGCTCTCTCTCTCTGGGTCGGAAGCCCGCGCTGCGGTACTTCCCCCGTTGAATGAGAGCTCGCGGCGAAGCGGGCTGCGTCAGCTCCCGAGGGGGCTGACTGCCCGCACACTCGCTGCGCACGCTTCCCCGCGGCTCGGGTCCCGTTTTGCCGAGGCAGAGCGGCGACTGCGGCCGTGGGGATCGCACTTAGATCTACGGACGGGTTAGAGACGGGTCCGCCCTTTCTCTGCCTTTCTCCCTAGATCTAGCGCTCTCTTTCTGGGTTCGGAAGCCCGCGCTGCGGTACTTCCCCCTTTGAATGAGAGCTTGCGGCGAAGCGGGCTGCGTCAGCTCTCGAGGGAGTTGACGGCCCGCGCTCTCGCTGCTCACGTTCACTCTCGGAGGACTCTCTTCGAGGAGGGAGTCTTCGTGAGCTTCCCCGCGGCACGGGTCCCGCTTTTGCCGAGGCAGAGCGGCGACTGCGGCCGTGGGGATCGCAGCATAGATCTGTGAAGGGGTTAGAGACGGGTCCGCCCTTTCTCTGCCTTTCTCCTTAGATCTAGCGCTCTCTCTCGGGGCTTGGAAGCCCGCGCTGCGGTTCTTCCCCCTGAGTGAGAGCTCGCGCTGCTGCGGCTCATCTTTCTCCGAGGAGATTGATGCTGTCCGCATATGAGCTGACTGCATTTTAGATCGCTCGTTTCTTCCTGCTCTCGCTTTTAAAAAATAAATAAATAAATAAAAGAACAGGGATTCAAGCGATTATGTGTGGTTTGTTCGGGAGCTGCACATGTACAATCCGTCCTTGAGGGGGCGGGCTGTATTCATTCATATATGTGTAAAAAAAAAAAAAAAAAGCTACGTGCATTTTGAATGTCTAGTTCTTCTCCCATTGTTATTTAATTCTGATGAATTAAATTTATTTACTGCACTCTCACCCTGTACTTTCGCTAAGTGTGTGGATGCTGCTAAATAAAATAAAATAAAATAAAGAAAAAGTGGTAGCTGTGGCTGCCATGGCATCTGCATACTGAACCTTATTGACATTTTGTCAGTATTAGCTCATTCTGAGCATGGGCGGTGCGGCATTGAGATGTCGTCCTCGCCCATATGAAAGAACTGGGGTTGTGACTGAACGCAGAGAAAAGTGTGCTTTCTCCATTACAGAGAACCACTTATCTATGCATGGTGTGGGATCGATCACGATGCAGGCACGTTTGTCACCTGCTCGGTTCGAGTCGATCCTCACTGCAGTCACGAGAGTGAAAGAAGGCCGGTCACTCACTGTAAAGCAGTCCCAGTGACTGCTGGGTCTGATGGCAGCTGCGTCCAACGTGATACCTTTTGGCCTGCTGTACATGAGACCCCGACAGTGGTGGCTCAGGACCAAGGGGTTCTCCCCGAGGGGAAGCCCTTTCTGCATGATCAAGGTCACGCGGCAATGCCTACGTGCCTTAGACATGTGGAAGAAGCCTTGGTTCCTGTCTCAGGGCCCGGTGTTAGGAGCTCCTTGTCGCCGCGTAACGCTAGCGACGGATGCGTCTCTCACCGGTTGGGGTGCAGTCATGAGTGGCCACCCCACCCGCGGTCTGTGGAGCAGTCGCCATCTCACTTGGCACATCAGCTGCCTGGAGATGCTGGCCGTGTTTCGAGCATTGAAACACTTTCTCCCGGACCTAATAGGCCACCATGTGTTGGTTCGCACCGACAACACAGCAGTGGTCTATTACATCTACCACTAGGGAGGTCTGCGTCCGCGCCCCTTATACAAGCTGGCGCACCAGATCCTTGTGTGGTCCCAGGACAAACTCCTCTCGCTGAGAGCAGTTCATGTTCCTGGGCATCTCAATATGGGAGCAGACATCCTGTCGAGGCAGGGGCTGAGGCCCGGGGAATGGATGCTTCACCGTGAGTTGGTGAAGCAGATTTGGAGAGTTTGGCCAGGCTCAGGTGGACCTCTCCGCGACTAAAGAGAATGCGCAATGTCACCACTGGTGCTCTCTGACTTATCCAGCTCCATGGGGGCTGGATGCCATGGTACAGATGTGGCCGAGGCTTTGTCTGTACGCCTTTCCCCTGATCGCTTTGCTCCCGGGAGCCGGAGTTTTGGAATTTGTGGGTGTGGCCCCTGAGGGGGCACACCTCATAGCTCCCGGTCTCTCAACTGAGGTTGTTGAGACCATCCTCCAATCCAGAGCTCCCTCCTCAAGGAAACTGTACGCCCTGAAGTGGAAACCTTTCACTTCATGGTGTGGAGACTGCCAGCAGGACTCAGTTAACTGCCCAGTTGGTACAGTGCTGAGGTTTCTGCAGGTTCGGTTCTCCACAGGGTTAGCCCACTCCACCCTGAAGGTCTACGTGGCGGCTATTTCGGCCTACCACGCCCCTCTGGGTGGCTCCTCAGTGGGTTGGAACCCCCTCGTTACACGTTTCCTCCGTGGTGCGCTGAGGCTTAGGCCTCTGGCCAGGTGTAGCTTGCTTAGTGTGGTCGGGATGCTATTTCATAGCTTTGAGTCCTCTGACCTTCCCTTCTTGGGGGTCAAGGCTCTCCTCTCTTAAGTTGGCTTAAGAATGCTGTGGAATGTCCACCCCTTTGACTTTAAGGTTCTTTCCTGGACTTGTGCCACTTGGCTCTTTTTCTCTCACCCTAGCTGTGCTCTTTCACACTGGGCAGGGATTTGAAGTCTGGTGGCGTGGGCATCTCGTTCCCAAAGCGTTTCGACGCAGCTCGAGTTCCTGAAGGGGAACGTCTCAGGTTACGTATGTAACCCTGGTTCCCCGAGGGAACGAGACGCTGCGTCTCGGGCCATACTTCTGGCATCCCTGCAGCGCTTGCTTCTCTATTCAGAAGCTGCCGGCTGCATGCACTGCACGTGCTTTTAAGCTTCCTGGTCTCTACGTCACCCCGCCTGTGACGTCTCGCTTCTCCATTGGACTGTTTGCACACGTGTTTCAGAGCGTGGTCACGCTGGAGGCGTTCCCAAAGCGTTTCGACGCAGCGTCTCGTTCCCTCGGGGAACCAGGGTTACATACGTAACCTGAGACGTTTTATCTGCAATAAGGGCAAAAATTCCGGCTTCAAGCACTTCCTGTATGATGTCACTCTTAACCTGACCAGCCATAATATTAATCAACTCATTCTGGTGCATGCTGTGGACATAATTAAATGATCTTTCTCTCTTTTTGCATAGCCGGTCAATTAGTTGGCTGTCATTGGCCCTTAAATCCATCAGCTCTAAGAAATTTCCCCGATTTTGAGATTCTTCGGTTTCATCGTGACCTCGAAGAGCAATACAAGAACGACAACAAAAGAGCAAAGTCTCACATATTTTTTTCAGATATTCTCTGTTTTCATCCACTCTCTTTGCGTGTTCACTGCTGATTTGAGTGGCGACGCTTCCTGTTTTACGTGTCTGTTGATAGCCTTTCATTTTTAACCCTGCAGAAATGTGCACGCTGCTTTTCTGATGTTCATTAAATTTTTCAGTGGCTTTTCTCCAGTTGCCAAATCCAGTCACTTGAAATGTGTCCGTCCTGAGCTCACCAAATGCACGACACGTGAAACAAAAAGCACGATCAAGGGCAGGACTATATTCAAGCCATTCATAAATCGCATACCATTCTTTTCTGAACTTTCTTCCGTCAGATGATGGAAATGAAATTATTGGTTGAAATGGCCCGACCTCAATAAAGTCTGCAGATATTTTTGGTCCGTGAACCGGGTCTCGCTCAGGATGCGTGCTGTCTGTGGAGGCTTGGCTAACTGCTCCAAATTTCAGCGGGTCTGACATCGGCTCACAGCCGGATTTCTCCTCTTGATTGACACTTAAGTGCTCAATTACCTGTCTGCCATCAGCATTATCTGTTTTTGTTTTTTTGGAGAAGTAGTTATCCAGCGTATTGGGACGGTTGGCCATTTTGCCCGATCGATTATCTAGTTTTCTCTAATTTTCATACCAACAACATAAACTAATTTAAAAAATAAAGATGCAACCTATTGCTTAATTTGCTGTGTCGCCCCCTATCAACACGAAGATGTACAACACATACAATACATATTTTGAAACAGTATTTTAACAGTGAATTCTGAAATTCCATGATCGGAATATAGGGGGGGCATCTGTTCCGGTTCATAAGAGTTAGGGTATGTCGAAAACATGTTCTCCCTCAACTTCAAAATCGTCTTATATCACCGTTTTACCTGTTTTAAGGGTGTTTGACGATCTTTGCATGTTCACATTCCAAAGACTGTGTCAGTACTTCTGCAGTGATGTAGGATGATTTCGAAATTATTTTTCAAGTTGAGGGAGAAAATACGTTTGGAGTTTTTCGACATACCCTAACTGTCTTGAGCCAGAATACACAGAGTTCAGGGAGAGAAAGGCAAGACGAGTTTTTGAGATTAAAAAGTATTTTAAATTGTATTCTTTTAATGAAAATAACTGATTGGTTCGCTAGATAAGACCCTTCTTCCTAGGCTGGAATCATTTACAACCACATCTGGGATCGTTTGAAACTGCATTTAAACTGCATTATGGAATTTAAAAATCGGGGCACAATATCAGTCCATTATATGGAGAAAAATGCAGAAATGTTTTCCTCAAAAAACATAACGACTGAAGAAAGAAAGACATGAGCATCTTGGACGACAAGGGGGTGAGTACATTATCTGTGAATCTTTGTTTTGGAAGTGGACTTCTCCTTTAAGGGATGCCTTAATCACAAAATTTTTACTGTGCACTGAAATGTGTGCTCCCTAAATAGCTGTGAAAACCAGGAAGCGTCGATGCTCACTACGTTCCCTTATAGGAAGTTCTGAAGCTCAAAACTTAAAGAGATAATTCACTACAAAATGACATGTGACCGATTTTAAAACACAAACCAATATCATATTTCAGCATAGACATACATCTCTAGACAGGTAATGTCTAATCTAGCAAACATTTACAATTTATTTATGGTTGAAATCTTGCACATTCATGTACCAAAGTATTTATCATAATGCACTGTAAATAGCATTAAAAGAGATATTCATTTTATGCTGTGTGTAAATATCAGTAGTGATGCTGTACAGTGAGGATGGAAATAGTCACCAGTGTGCAGTAACCTACTGTCCTAATCAATGTCTGAATTTGTAAACACAATTTATCAATTCACAACCTAGCAAACTATTAAGGTGATTGAGACGCACCCTCTGTATGGCAGTGGACTTTGAGGGACAGAATTGAGAAGAACCCCTGACACACTAGTTAGTTAATAATCACTTATGAAGAATGAGGACACTTTCATTTGAACAGAAATATGCAATATTTGACTCATATTCAGTGATGTTATTATTTTTTTATTCCCTTTTATGTCAATCACAGCTAAATAAAACCAAAGTCCATTCAGCCACAGGTCACTGCATCTTTTGCTGTGTAAGTTTTTTTAAATGTCAAACACATTCTCAATATTTATATATGTTTCGGCTTTTATAACCATTTTAGGGATCACTGTTTCAGTACAGTTCTTATGTACTATCCATTTAACATTTCAGCAGCTGAATTCTTTTAGTACTTGAGAAAAAGCAGCCAGGCTGAAGCATTTAAAGTGGAAACTTTTGTCGTGGCTCAAAAATCCAGGATTGGGATGGTGGAAGGAGCAGAAGAAGCAGAAGATCAGAGATCATGCAGAGATCTACTGATGCCCCTGAGGGAACCGATTAACTAATGTGTTTGGCTAAACCAAAAATTTTCAGCACTCACCTTCATGTCTTTCCAAACCTGTAAAACTTTTGGTCATCTTTGAAACATAAATGTAGATCTTTTTAATGAAATCTGAGAAATTTCTGTCCCTCTATTTCACAGTTTATGCAACTACCACTTTCGAGCCTCTGAAAGGTAGTAAAGACAGCATTAAAGTAATGCATGTGACTCCAGTTGCTTAACCTTAATTTTATGAAGTGATGTGAATGGTTTATATGCACAAAAAAACATTGCATTTTTATTCACACACACAAACAAAAATCTTATGGTGCTTTTGTGAAAATGTGTTGGAGATACCTAATGTATGAATAAAGATGTAATTTTGTTGTTGCTGTTTTTTGCATACACAAGGCATCTGTTAAAAAGATCTTTATTTGCATTCTGCACAAAAGTTTCTTATGGGTTTGGAGTGACATGAGAGTAAGTAATTAATGGCAAAATTGGCATTTTTTGGGTGAGATGTGTTCTAATGTGGTTAGAATTGGTCATTGTCCTGTTTTATAAACATTTTCAGAATTTCAAAGATTATTGTTTTGAAAAATCAGCTTCAAATAAGTACTGCTCCTTTGAAAGTTGTATTTGAAGAATACTGAAAATATGTTTTCCACAAAAAAAAAATGTTTCTTGAGCAGCAAATCATGTTAAATGTTTTCTGAAGGGTCATGTGACACTGAATACTGGTGTAATTATGATGAAAATGTAGTTCACATGAATAAATTACCTTTCACAATGTATTTATATAGAAAACATATAGTTATATTTTAGAATTTTACTGTTTTTACGGTATGTTTAATCAAATGCAGGCTTAATTTGTGAGCTGGAAAGTGTTTTTTACTTGAAAGATGTATTTAATGTGTCAATAAATGTTTTAGTTATTTTTTTGTGAATTGTCTTATTTTGAATATGAGATAAATATAATCATGAATTTACGGTTGAAATCGGTCTGAAAAAGATGTCTTTTTAACTGTCACTTGACAACCATATTTAGACGTAATTTGGACGTCTTTTTATAGACGTCTTTTCGACGACCTGAAAAACACGTCTTTTCGTCTTTCACTTTTCGACCAAATTTTCACGTTGTTTAGACGTCTGGCATTGTCGTCCTTTTGATGTCTTTTCGACGAGTTTTTGCTGGGTGGGAAGAATTTGAATACCTGGATTTTACATGTAGATATGTTAGAAGATCTTTCTCAACTCCAGAAGAGAGACTATTTTTAAGGGAGAATGTTTCAGATATCTCAAAAGCTAAAACTAATGTGAATTACATATTGTCTGTTTCCTGACTGATTTGTAGATATTTAAGAGGAACAAAGAAGTCGAAAGGAAAAGTGCCATCTAAAACAACAGGGCAAATGGTACAGAAGAAACCGGTTGAAGTGAACTCAAGTTGCCACTCTTCTTTGCAAAGTGAAGGATTTTCAGCGGAATTTCTGAAATGTAAGACATACACACATACCAAGATCTCCTTTTTCCTTTTATTATATTCTTTTATTATCTACATTGCCGTTCAATAGTTTGGGATTAGTACGATTTTTTTAAATGTTTTTTATTAAATAAGTCTCTTCTGTTAATCAAAGCTGCATTTAATTGATCAAAAATACAGAAAATTAATTGAAAAAAAAAGTAATGTTGTGAAATATTATTGCAATTTAAAATAGTTTTCTGTCTATTTTAATATACTTTAAAATGTAATTTATTTCTGAATTTTGCAGCATCATTACTCTAGTCTTTTCATTACTCCATTGTCACATGATCCTTTATAAATCATTGTAATATGTTGATTTATTATCAATTTTAGAATAGAAACAGTTGTGCTGCTTAATATATATATATATATATATATATATTTGGGAACCTATGATACTTTTTTCAGGATACTTTCATGGATAAAAAAAGTTTTTTTGTTGTTCTTTTTTTTTACTTTTATCCAACAAGTATGTGTTAAACTGAAATTGATAGTAAAGACTTCTATTGTTAGATAAGATTTTTATTTTCTGTTTTCTATTTGTTGAGAGGTAATCTAATTTCTCTCTTTATTCATGCATGCACTATATGTAACCATTTGGCCTGCCTATGACTAAAATTTTCTGGTCAACTAGTAGTCATTTATTTTTAAGAGATTAGTCGACTAATTGCATATTAATAAACTATATAATTTATAAAAATGAACCTTTAATTGCCTATAGCCCATCAGCGCTCAAGCGCACACAAAGCTTGCCACAGAACACTGGCAGAAGTAATGATTATGAATGTGTCGGGTAAAGAAAACAGCAAAGAAGACTGCCTTAACATTATAATAATTCATTAATATGTGTTTTCTGTATTTTCTGTATTTTCAGCTGCAGTGATAAAGTCGACAACACTTGTCATCTCTACAGTGGATGTGCACATTTGATTGAATGGATTACACAATCTGAAAATATTTGTTTTCCATTTTAACTGGCTTATTTAAAAGTAGACATTTCGGAGTCACGTGACACGGTCGACATGGATGGCAGCATAGTTTAGCACCGCTTGCAGCAGCACAATCTATTTATCCTTATAGACAATCCTAAACGGGTAATTTGACAACTTTTCCTCTCCAAGAGTGAGGGAACAGTTTCAGGATCAAAAAAAAAATGACTTATAGGCAGAAAACCGTACAATCGAGCATTAAAAAGGCCCTGAGAGGTGGCGATGCAAGTCAAAATGGCGCCGGCGATGACAGCGTAGCGGTTTCTCCAGTGGACACTGACAAACCCTCCGTGAGCAAGGGGAATGTTGCCGAGGATATCGCTAGTATTTTTAACATACTAAAACAAATGTCTGAGGAAATGCAAAGCTTGAAAGACATCCGCAAGGCCACTACGTCTATGCAAGGTAAACTATCAGCGCTAATGGAAAGAATCAGCGATGTTGAAGCGAGAGTGGAATTTCTGGAGGCAAACGACAGGGATCTACAATCCAACCCACCCGCTCGGAAGGCCGAAATAGAGGAGCTTCAAGACAAACTTATGGATATGGAAAATAGAAACAGACGTAATAACTTGAGATTTATTGGAATACCGGAGGGCAGCGAAGGGACAGACATGGAGGCTTACCTCAAAGATATGCTACCTCATCTATTAGGTATTCCAGCTCCATCTCATGGTTGGGACATTGAGTGTGCGCATAGAGCACTCGCCCCCCGTCCTCAGCCGAACGAAAGACCGCGCGCGGCCATTGCTAGATTCAGACCTGATTCTGCAGGCCTCCAGAGAGAAGAGACAGCTTCAGTGGAACGGCAACTCCATACTGGTATTCCCCGATTTCTCAAAGATTACGCAGGAGAAACGTAACGCCTTTCTAGAGTGTAAGAAAGCTTTGCATGATCGTCAGATTAAGTTTGCTTTGCTCTACCCGGCGACACTCAAGATTGATTTAAAAGAGGGTCCTAAGCGATTGATCCCAAGAAAGCATTGGCCTTCATTCGTGGTATTTAAGCACATATGTTTTTTTCACTGGCCTCAAATGTACAAGTGGACATCAATCAACGCTTAGAATGACTTGATATGGTTTCAGAGTGGCCAGGTGTTTTTTTTTGTTTGTTTTTTTTGGTATTGTTTTACCCTGGACTATAAAGGTAATATTATTTTGAATATATCTACGTTATGGACGGCACATTAACGGAATTTTGCTGAACTGGCCGAAACAAATAGATAATGATCGGACGCTGGGTTTCTGGGTCCTGCTGGACATTGTTTTATTTTGGATCTATATATATTATACCCGTTCACTGTTTAATGGGCTTTTGTTGAACTGGGCCTAAGTAAATAGATAATGTTTGGGCACTGAGTTCACGTGCCTTGCTGCTTTTCTACAGCAGTTTGCTCATAGCATAACCCTGTATATGTTATAATGCCTATACTTATTTAGTTATTATTTTTTATTACTTTTTATAATAAGTAATTATTATTTCTATATTTGTACTACAGTAGTCAGTTATCTGTAGCAATACTGTGCTGCGGGTAGTGATGACTATGTACCACATTCAACGGGCAGTCATGGACAAATGTATTAGTTCACAGTTTTGTTTTGTTTTTTTTTGTTTTTATTTGGCTTTTTCAATGTTTTTTGTTTGGGGGTTGCTCAAGTTCAGTTTGTACCGTTCTGTTATGGTTCCTTCAGTAACCAGTAATGTACCTCATCTAACTGGCCAAGTCAATTCAAAATAGTTGTAATTTACGTCTCGCCACATGGAATGTTAAAGGTCTGGGGAACCCTATTAAAAGGAAAAAGGTGCTTTACAGTCTCAAATCTAGAAAACTCAATATTGTTTTTTTTTACAAGAAACCCATTATCTGAACATGAATCACAAAAATTATGTAAAGACTGGGTTGGACATGTTTTTTATAGCATCGGTTCAAGTCAAAGTAGGGGTGTAATCACTTTGGTGAATAAAGAACTGCAGTTGAAATGTATATCAGAGAAGTGTGATACAGAAGGAAGGATTATAGTTATACTGGTAGAGTTACAGGGTAGACCTCACATTTTGGCCAATACGTATGCACCAAATGGTGATGACCCTAAATTCTTTGCTGCTTTAGAAGGTATCCTGAGTGATTTTGAAGACTATCCAATCATGTGGGCGGGAGATATGAATGTGGTACTTGATACTATCTTAGACCGCAGCCAGCCAGGCAGCATGCGGCCCCCTAAATCAGTTTTTATGCTAAAGCAAGTGTGTACTTCTTTGGGCCTCATTGATGCTTGGTGGTTGCTCCAAGCATCTCCACAAAACACATATTCATGCATTGACTATTTTTTTATTTCTAAGAACATTGTACCTTCTGTGCTCAGTTGTACCACTGGCAACATACTGATTTCAGATCATGCACCAGTACTTTTGGACCTAACACCGTTGGATACTATTAAAAGATTGTATAGATGGAGGTTCAATTCCACTTTGTTACACTTTGTTTACTCAAAGACCAAATTGATTTTTATTTATGTACTAACCTAAATTCAGCTCCATCTGTAGGGGTGGCATGGAAGGCACTTAAAGCATATGTTAGAGGGGTCATTATACAGTATGCCTCAGCTAAGAAAAAGTTAGAGCATGCTAAGTTGTCTGTACTGGAGGGGCAGATTAAAGAGGCAGAAACTAATTTTAAACAGAGAATGAACCAATCTAACCTTAGGCTCTTAGCACAGCTAAAGTATCAGTATAATAATATCCTTACTCAGAAAGTGGAATTTGACTTGTTCAGAATTAGACAAAAATCCTTTGTATCTGGTGAAAAAGCAGGGAAAATGCTTGCTAGATATATTAAACAGAAGGAATCCTCTGCCTTAATATGTGCTATCCAACCCCCTGGGAGATGTCTTGCAACCAACGCCGTAGATATTAATGCCGCATTCAGGGACTTCTACCAGAACCCTTACACTTCTCGTAGCAGCTCCTCTGAGGAAGAAATAAAACACTTCCTCAGCACACTTAACATCCCGTCTCTCAGTGAGAATCAAAGGGAGCTTTTGGACTCTCCCATAACAGAGGATGAAATCAAGAATTTAACAACAGGAAAGGCTCCAGGTCCAGACGGATTTACAGCCGAATTTTTTAAGTGTTACTCCTCAGAATTAACGCCTCTGTTAAAAGACATGTATGATGAGGCTTTTGAAAGGGAGGTGTTACCCCCAATGATTTCAGTCATTTTTAAAGAAGGGGAAGAGTCCAACTGATTGTTCCAGTTACAGGCCGATTTCATTAATCTCTGTAGATGTAAAAATACTTTTTAAAATTCTTGCTAACCGTTTACAAAAAGTCATCTCGGCTATAATACATCCTGATCAGGTTGGTTTTATTAAAAATAGACACTCCTCTGATAATATCAGACGCTTCATCAATGTTATGTGGGCAGTTAGGAATGATAGCTTTCCTGTTGCTGCGGTGTCACTTGACGCCGAGAAGGCCTTTGACTGTATTGAGTGGCCTTATTTGTTCTCAACAGTAAAAGCTTTTGGAATTGGACAGACATTTATAAAATGGGTGAAGCTGTTATATAAACACCCAGAGGCTGCTGTCCTAACTAATGGTGTCATATCTCCATATTTCAGGTTTGGTCGAGGTACATGTCAGGGTTGTCCACTCTCCCCTTTGCTTTTTTGTTTGGCAGTGGAACCCTTAGTTGTAGCAATAAGGGAAAACACCAGTTTTCCTGGGGTTGTTGTCGGGGGCTCGGTCCAGAAACTTATGCTTTATGCCGATGACATTTTGCTTTTTGTTACTGATCCAATTAATTCACTTCCAGCCCTATTTAGCATGATAAATAATTTTTCAAAATTGTCTGGGTACAAGGTAAACTGGTCTAAATCAGAGGCTCTTCCCCTGACTGCTTACTGTCCAAAGTCACTGTTACAGATGTGTGCACTTGATTGGCCTGATAAGGGCATTACATATTTAGGAATAACTTTTCCTCATCAGTTCAAGGATATTGTTAAAGTCAACCTTGACCCCTTATTGGAAAAAATTTCAGCTGATACCGTGAGATGGGCCCCCCTATTTCTTTCTCTCAGGGGTAAGGTCAGTGTACTAAAAATGAACTCCATACCCAAAATTAATTATGTCTTAAGCTCCCTACCTGTCTCTGTCCATTCAAAATATTTCAAAAAATTTGACAGGATATGCAAGCAGTTCCTATGGAGTGGTAAGAGGCCTCGTATGCGGCTAGAAAAACTCCAGCTCCCAGTTGAGAGGGGAGGACTAGGTCTCCCAAAGTTATCTTTGTATCACTATGCATTTGGTTTGAGGCACCTGGGACAGTGGATGTTACCTCCAGAGCGGGCTCCCCCATGGTTAGCCATGGAAAAATCTGTTTGCCCGTTAATACCATTTGAATCCCTGTTGATAACAAAATTATCATTACCAATACGTAATCATCCAATTATTTCCCATCTCCAAACAGTTTGGAAGAAAACCTCTCGGATTTTGGGAGTTGACCCCTTTTTAAGTTCCTCATCTGCTATCTGGGCCAATCCAAAGTTGTTAATTGGTGGAATGCCAGTGTTGTGGATGAAATGGATAGATAAAAATATGAAGACTCTTGAAGATCTTTATGAGGATGATGAATTAGTATCTTTTGAAAGACTTAAAAATTTAGCTTGTCTAATGATCAGCTCTGGAGATATCTACAGATGAGGCATATGCTCACAAGTATTTTTAGTCCCCCCTCACATACTCCCAGAGGTGAAAGCGCTTTTAAAATGATCTGCAATATTATGGGAACTGGCCATGAGGCTTCCAAATATTATTCCTTGCTTATTAATCATACGGGCCAAAATATTATTTCTGCGGTTAAGCTAACCTTGGAAAAAGATTTAAAGTTAATGTCTAGGGATATTAGAACATGTCTCATACAATTTAAAATTTACACAGATTCTATTGGACACCCAGGAGGTTGTTTAGAGCAGGGTATAAAGATAACCCAGATTGCTGGCGATGCCAGAAAGAGGAGGGCAACCTGTTGCATGTATTATGGCAATGCTCAGAAGTCCAGAAATTTTGGAGAGAGGTGCATGATTATATTGTAAAGATATCACAGACCCAGTATGATCTTTGCCCAAGTTTATACATTCTTGGCGACCCTTGCCCTTTCAGTTATGTTAATAAGGCCGAGTCACAGTGGATACAGAGTTGTATCATGCTAGGCAGACGGGTAATAGTGAAAAGCTGGAAATCTTCCAGGAAGCCTCCCATTTTTGAGTGGCTTTCGGATTTAGGGTAGGTGGCAGCCCTCGAAAAACTTTCCTATAGTGTGCATGGGAGGATTGATATGTATTTTGTCAAATGGGGAAAATTTTTGAATTTTTGTAATCCATAGTAGTAGCAAGCATGTGGCGAGAGGAAAATAATAATGGCTTTGGTAAATACAATATAGCTTCTAGTGGGAACTCATGGTACTAACAACACTCCCCGCTGCTTCCTTTTTTTTGTATGTACAGATTTATATAGTTTATATTTATTTGTTATATTACCATTGTACTATTTGCTTTTTTTCTGTTTTTTCTTTCGTTGCTTTTGTTGATTTGTGTTTTGTTTTAATGGATTGTTTGTATGTCAAATACATGATTGTTTATACTCTTATTTTCAAAAAGAAAATCAATAAACTATAAATCATAAAAAAATTAAAAATAAAATAACACTCAGAGCAAGATACAAATTGATCCAACATCACATTGGCCTAGACCAACCACATACTGTAGTGTATAAACATCATATTTCTCACCTGAGAGCTCTTCAGGCAAGAGTGTCTTTCTGAGGTAAGTTCACCAGACTTTGAAAATACACGCTCGCTTGGCACAGATTAAGTAATTTTTTTTGTCAGAGTTTGCAGGTTTGGGAACTTTTGTTCTTGTTCATGCCAGAAGTGCAATGCTAAAGATATTCTGTTGACATTTGGCTGGGAGAGGTACATTTTCACTTCCGTAAATACTGTGGGCACAGGTCAGATAAAAATATATGTGACTTGTTTGGGAACAGTGTGAGCCTCCTTTGGAAAGCTGTTGAACTG
>VONZ01003468.1:0-20962 GCA_012976165.1 Labeo catla
TGTGGAAGTTGTGGGTGTGGCCCTGGAGGGGGCACAGCTCATAGCTTCCGGTCTCTCAACTGAGGTTGTTGAGACCATCCTCCAGTCCAGAGCTCCCTCTACGAGGAAACTGTACGCCCTGAAGTGGAAGCTGTTCACTCCGGACACAGCGCGAGTTCCCGAATGGTTCCCCGAGGGAACGAGACGCTGCGTCTCGGTCCATCCTTATGGCATCCCTGCCGAGCACTCGCTTCATCCCCAGAAGCTGACGCCGGCCACTTCGCACGTACTTTTATGCTTCCTGGTCGATGACGTCATCCGCCTGTGACATATCATCGTTTGATTGGCTAGTTTACATGTCATTCAGAGCGTGGTTCCGCCAAAGGCGTTCCCAAAGCCTCTCCGGACGCAGCGTCTCGTTCCCTTGGGGAACCATGGTTACATATGTAACCTGGGACGTTTTGCTACACTAACCATAGTTTAACCGTGAAATTTGTAGTAAAACTATGGCTGTGAATTAAAACAGATTGTAATCAATCCGCCAAAAACATGGTTCATTTTAATATGAGAAGAATATGATACTTATGATAAAGCAATAACATGTCCAGAATAAGAAATTTTATGTAAAAATATTGTCAACTTAATTATTATTGTACTATTTTTTTAGGGCTGTGTATTGTCAAGAGTCTGGCGATACAATACAGAGGTTGCGATACATTGCGATAATGTAAGCAAGGCAATATATTGGGATATTTCTTATTTTAAGAATAGGATAGGAAAAAAAAGACAATGGGGATCTGTATTTGCATTAATTAGTCCCTGTAACATTCAATGTTATTGAACCACTTTTTGTGCAGTATGAGTAAAGGTGGAAAATAAAGTGCTTGCAGGATTCTTTAGTTATTAAATGTATAAAATGTAAGCTTTTAGAAACAGAGCCTATATTTTTAGACCCTGCTTTAAAGGTTCACAGTTTAAGTTTACAATTGTGACATACAGGCCTGGTTTACATACAGGGCTTAGACTAAACCAGGATTAGGCCATAGTTCAATTAGGACATTCAAGTAATTTTTATAAACGTGCCTAAGAAAAAATTTTTACTGGTATGCATCTTGAGATGAAACAAAGGCACTGGCATGTTTTAAGATCAATCAGTGCAAGTTTCTTTCAGTTGAAACAGCTCAGACTTACATTTTAGTCTGGGTCTAGGCTTTAAGCCTTGTCTGTGAAACCTGGGGACATTATCAAAACATTTTGATCTGACCTTAAGAATTACATCTGCTTAATATCAATAAAAATAATAATAAAAAAGTGCTTGCAAGATTCCTAAAGAAAACAAAATAATTGTAAAACAATACAGTAAATAGAGATATTGAATATTCTCAGAACCTTTTTGTTCTGATAATTTTATAAGTTTTGGATTCCACAAGTTTTTCAGTTTGTATTTATGTTCTATGTGGAATCGCCAAGACTGTGACGCGAGCACCGCCCCAACTGCACAAAATGCCCCCACCTCGGGAGAAAGCAGCAGCCGCACGGCAACCCCACTGCACCTGGCGCGAAGCCCCTTTCACATGGGTTGCGGCTCAGCCGCCACACCTCCACATAGCAGAAGCACCCCGTGTAGCTGGGTTCGTGCGGTCCCGGGGCGGAAGTTACCCCATAAGCCAAAATGACGGCACACTTCAGCTTTGTACATTGAGCCGGGAGCATGAATTCTTCATTAAATTCTTTAAAGAACTATATTAACGCCAACAGTAGTGGCGTGCCTTTATGCTAGTATTTCCTGTCACTGTTTAAATTCAAAGATAAGAGAAGGCTGCACTCTAGCGGTCGGGATATAAACTCAAAATGAAGCAACTGCTATGATTCTTGTATAATTGTTTTTTTAAATATCAATATTGCGTTTTTGAGAATCAATACAGTACAGTTTGTTCCCTAGTTTCTGAGTTCCCGAGTTCCCGTGTTTCCTAGTTTCCCTAGTTCCGAGTTCCAGTGTTCCCGTGTTCCCCGCGTTTAGCTTTCTCGCCTGGCCATCTCGTTTCTTCTGTCTCGCCGCCTGCCTTCCGGACTCTCGCTCGTTTCACAGATTATTCCCTCGCATTGACCCTACGGATTACGTTCGCTCCGGATTGACCCACACCTGCCTCTCGGACTACTCTTGTGCCTCTCCCCAACATACCTGTTTGTTATTGTTTAGACCCTGCCTGTTTTCACAATGTCTTTGTCTCGCTCTTTGAATAAAAGCTAGCATTTGGATCCGCTCGCCTCTGTCTCTCACTCAACGTTACAGAATACTCCATCCCACAAGGATCCAGCAGCTTCACCCACGGACACAGTACAGGTATGGACACAACCCGGATTTTATTCAGATTAAAACAAGGTCCACGAACTCTCGAACAGAACATCTGTGAATTTCTGGCAATCACTAATCATTCAGATCTCCCGGCCTGTATATTAATTGAAATCTTTTGTGATGGCATAAATGAGCCTTTAAAGGCGAGACTGAGAAGTGAGGGTCCGCGCTCATCTCTGGCTGCTTTTATGGACTGTACTTTATTGACTGTGGGCTCGTCTTTTACGGTGGGTGTCACGGATGAGGAGCGCGACATTGCGGTGATGCCGGGCGCGCAACCCACTCGTGAAATGGCTGCCTTACCGGAGCACGCTCTCGTAAAGGCGGCTACTACGGAGCCTGCTCTCAAGACGGCGGCCACGCCGGAGCGCGTCCACATAATGGCAGCTACAACGGACCTCGTTCGCAATATGGCGGCCGCGCCGGTGTGCGCTCATGTAATGGCAGCGACGGCGGAGCCCATTCACAAAATGGCGGCAAAAACGGTGCTCCGTCACGTCACAGCTGCTACCCCTGAGCCAAGCAAAGCAAAAACTGTTTCCTGAGTCAAGTCACGTTACAGCTGCGTTTCCCGAGTCAAGTCAAGTTACAGCGGTGTTTCCCGAGTCAGGTCAAGTTGCAGCTGTGTTTCCCAAGTCAAGTCAAGTTTCCGAAGGTCGGTCAGAGACACGGCTTATGTTTCCTGAGTCAAGTTCTGAATCAGTCGAGTTGCAGCTGGTGTTTTCGAAGTCAAGTCAGAAGTTTCCGAGTCAAGCCAAGTTACAGCTGCTGTTTCAGAGTCAAGTCAGGATACGACTGTTTCTCCTGAGTCAAGTAAAGTCACAGCTGTCACTCCAGAGTCAAGCAAAATTACAGCAGTTGTTCCTGTGTCAAGTCAAGCCAGAGCTGCCGTTCCTGTATCAAGTCAAGTTACAGCTGTTGTTCCAGTGTCAAGTCAAGTTACAGATGTGTTTCCCAGCTCAAGTCAAGTTACAGCTGTGTTTCCTGTGTCAGGGCTGCTCTTCGTAAGTCAAGTCAAGCTACAGCTGTATTTCTTCTGTCAAGTCGAGTCACAGTTGTAAATCCAGGTGTCAAGCCAAGTCACAGCTGTGTTTCCAAGGTCAAGTCAAGTTAAAGCTGTGTTTCCTGTATCAAGGCAACTCAGAGTTGCTCTTCCTAAGTCAAGTCAAGCTATAGCTGTATTTCCTCTGTCAAGTCAAGTCACAGTTGTACCTCCTGAGTCAAGCAGAGTCAAAGCTGTCGTTCCTGAGCCAAGTCAAGTCAGAGCCGTCGTTCCTGAGCCAAGTCAAGTCTCTGCTGAACTTCACGAGTCAGGTAAAGTTACTACTGATCTTCATAAGCCAAGTCAAGTCACTGCTGATCTCCATGAGTCAAGTCAAGTCACTGCTGATCTCCATGAGCCAAGTCAAGTCACTACAGATCTTCACAAGCCAGGTCAAGCCACAGCTGGTCTCCATGAGCCAAGTCAGGCCTTAGCCTCCACGAACCAGAGTCAAGACACGGCACATCTGATCATCCAGAGTCAAGTCAGGTCTCGTCCGACCTCCCAGAGCCTCGTCACGTCATGTCTCGTCCGACCTCCCAGAGCCTCGTCACGTCATGTCTGCCAGTGTGATGGCGGTCACTATTCTGAGTATATGGGCTGCACGCTACACTCCTGAGGTCACGTCTGATCACAAGCCTGCTCCAGAGCTCTCGTCAGATCACAAGTCTGCTTCAGCGGTCCCGTCAGATCACAAGTCTGCTCCAGAGGTCCCGTCAGATCACAAGTCTGCTCCAGAGGTCCTGTCAGATCACAAGTCTGCTTCAGCGGTCCCGTCTGATCACAAGTCTGCTCACAAGCCTGTTCCAGAGGTCCCCTCTGATCACAAGTCTGCTCCTAAGGTCTCGTCTGACCACGAGTCAGCTCCTGAGATCTCGTCTGACCACGAGTCAGCTCCCGAGGCCTCCCCTGTTGGAGAAGCTGCACCAATGCCTCCAGAGGTGTCAGCGGTTGAGGTAGAACCTCCTATGGAGGCGGCGTTCACCTATGAACTCTCTCCTTCTCTCCTTGTTCTGTCTGCCTCCTCTGTCCATTCTCTCCCCAAGTCCCAGTCCATGATGCGGGTTCCTGCTCTACCCTGGAGGGCCCCTGCGCCTCCTGCTCTGCCCTGGAGGGCCCCTGCGCCTCCTGCTCCGCCCTGGAGGGTTCCTGCTCTGCCGACTCTGCCTCAAGCGCCTGGTCCTCCGCATGGACCTGGTCCTCCAACCCTTTCCCTGTCTCGCCCCCGCCCCACCCCGACTTTCCTGCAGAGTTTAGTTCCAACCCTAATCAAACAAACCTGTCTGTAATTATCAAGCGCTCCTTGAGATCCTAATGGACCTTTATCGCACCAGAATTGAAGCGCTTGTCGAAGCAGTGTATCGATTCATCTGGTTATGTATATTTTTCAATATGCTGTAATCACCTAGTTGAATAAAACCTTGTTAAAATGAGCATCTGCAGGATGATTTCAAAATCCGGACATTTTCAGAGACAGGCGAAGAGATATTTTGATGATTAATGTGCACAGAATTTTCCAAACGCAATGGAACTTTTTGGGTTTTAACCCAACGTACCGATGTGAGAAACATGCGTGCGTCAGTGCTGCAGTGTGTGAGTCTGTGAGACCTGATGAATAAATCAGCATCAACATATTTATTCATATGTATTAAATTTTAGTTTTTATTCATGTCATTTTTTACTGTATGTAATTCACGTTTATGCCAAAATTCTTAATTAATACTCAAAGTCACGCTGTCAACGCGTTATACTGTTTAAGATTAATTAGCTAAAATGTTCAACATTGTTATTTCTTTAAGACAACGCTCGCACATTCATTCATCTATTTTAATGCCGCTCTTACGAAAATTAACCATGGTATGTGTAGCAAAACTATGGCAATACAAATGGAAATCAGTCCGCGGACAAAATAAAATAAAAATATAACATTTACTATAATAAATCCATGGTTAATTTTGTGAGGGTGTTTATCAGTCAAATGTATTTTAATGTAAACAGGTATAAATATGATGAGAAAAACATTGTTAATGAGAAGACGAAATTGACTGCACACTCAAAAAAATATTTCAGCCCTAAACTTAATTCAGTTACATACATCAGTTCCATGCATTTAGATTACATAGTTTTAATTTAAACAAATCAATTAAACTTAATGTAATTCAAATACATCCGTCTTACGTAAATGAAACAGGTAAAGTTGATGTAATATTTCCCAGTGTTAAACAAACCCTGCTCAGTGTTCATGTGTTTCCACACTACAGAGTGTTCAAGTAGCATTGACACAGTGTTGGAGTTAAGGAGATCATTATGTCATGATTGACCAATAATGATAAACACCTGCTGTTTACAAGCAGAATCACAGAAGGAAAGAGAAACACAAGAATCAGACACAGCCAAAGATAAAATGAATCGAATCAAATCTCTGATTAAACAACTCCACAAACAACATTACAGATTGACTTGATTTCTGTCATATATCCACAAATATTATTTGAGAACATCTAAACAGAGGTTTAGATGTTTTATTAAAAACGTTTCATTTGACCTCACCATCATGGCGATCAAGGTTTGCTTTGGTTGGACTCTTGACCCTTGACTTTTTTAGCATAATGTTTTTGTTCTTTGGTTGCTGTAATTGTGTTTGCAGAGCACATTTGTTATAGTGCCAAAAAAAACAAAACAAGGGGAGGGCCTTATTAAATGTTCTTGGTTAATTATTATTGATGTTGTAATCATCATCCAGTGGCCTGATTTGCTGATATCGTTCTATGGTTTACCTCTTAGTTTCATGATATTTACAGTAGTTGTATGAACTGTTACTATTACTACTTTAAGATCTCCAGTATTACTTAGACACACACAGACATCAAGAATCAGCATATGAATCTCAACAATGGTGACATTCAACAGCTGCATGCTGGGAGTCATGGGTGAGATTTGTACTCTGCTGCTACCCAGCATGCAGCTGTTGAATGTCACCATTGTTGAGATTCAAATTCTGATTCTTGATGTATGTGTGTGTCAAACTGATGCTGTAGATTTCAAGGTTTAGTGTATAAGATAAACATCCATAATAGTTCATACACCTGTTGTAAAGATTCTGAAAATAATAGACTAACCACTGCATGAGATCAGTGCATCATGCCCCTGGATGATAATGATTTAACAAACAATAAAAATTAACCAAAAACACCTAATCAGATTTTTTTTTTTTGTGTGTTTTTATTTTGCTGTAATAAATGTGCTTCATACACATAATTACAGCAGCCAAAAAAACAAAGCATAAAAAAAGTCAAGAGTCTAACTAAAGTAAACCCTGTTCGCCATGATGGTGAGGTCAATTGAAACTTTAAAAAAAAATAAAACATCTAAACCTCTGTTTAGATGTTCTGAAATAATATTTGTGGATATATGACAGAAATCAAGTCAAACTGTAATGTTGTTTGTGGAGTTGTTTAATCAGAGATTTAATGTATATTAAATTTATTATATTAAAGTTCATTTTATCTTTGGCTGTGTCTGATTCTTGTGTTTCTCTTTCCTTCTGTGATTCTGCTTGTAAACAGCAGGTGTTGATCATTATTGGTCAATCATGACATAATGATCGCCTTAACTCCAACACTGTGTCAATGCTACTTGAACACTCTGTAGTGTGGAAACACATGAACACTGAGCAGGGTTTGTTTAACACTGGGAAATATTACATCAACTTTACCTGTTTCATTTACGTAAGACGGATGTATTTGAATTACATTAAGTTTAATTGATTTGTTTAAATTAAAACTATGTAATCTAAATACATGGAACTGATGTATGTAACTGAATTAAGTTTAGGGCTGAAATATTTTTTTGAGTGCAGCAGGTTAAATTAATTTATTATTCAGAATCCACATTTGGAAGGGAAATATATTAATAGGAACATTTCAGCAGGTGATATGAGATGTAGGCCTAAACATCCTCAGTTTTGAATTGCATACTCCATGCGAACATGCTCCCGCATAATATTTTAGAAAGACCTTAATTCAACCCACGCATCTCATCCATGTGATGTCAGGAAATCGTGAAAACTGAGGCAGTGTGTCATTGTTTAGAATAAAAGCAGCTAGGTACAATGCAGTAACACCGGCGAAAGAAAGGAAAGAGAGGATTCTCGCATTAGTTTTCATTGCGTTGCAATGGGACCGGAAGTGGGGATACACTTCTTCGCTTACCGGATATAGGAAGTGAGATAAAGGTCCATTAGCTGGTTCAGGTGTGTTTGGTCAGGGTTGGAGCTGAACTCTGCATAGTATATGCCAGGGGTGCTCAACCCTGGTCCTGGAGATCGACTTTCCTGCAAAGGCCAATAAAATATTCCCGATTCTGCTGTCAATAGTATTATGCCTGTCTCTCATGACAATTTGATCACAGAAAAATAATTTCAAAAGTAGGCTATTACTCTACAGCCTTATTTTTATCATGTTTTGATACGTTGTGGATCATCTAAAATCACAAACTAAAACGTAGCTAAATGTGGTAAAAAAATAGGACCAGAAAACCAACAAATTATTTTTACCACACTCCCCTTGTCTTATGCACAATTTACTACAAAAACAGAAACACAAACTAATGAGACCATAGAGGCAATTCGATTTAATTTTAAAGTGTAAATATCCCCTGTTGCTGGTGAAGCTCGTTTACACTAAGAGAACAAAGAAATTAACAAAACAACGTTTTTTAATTATTCAATCGCAAGAGAGTGGCGTAGTAAGTACAGGATTTCGTTAACGCTTAAAGGCTTTCCTTTTGACATGAGTGACATAAATTTGCATCTGACAAACAAACAGCATTTATTTTTGCTACATGATGTGACCTAAAATCATTTACAAAAATAAATAAGGACATGGTCTGTGTTTTCTGTAAGTGCACAGTTTGCATTTTACAGCGAGTTTCAAACATTCATTTTAAAAGCTGGAAACCTGTTAAATATGTTCATTTAGTTCAGATAATTTTGCATGAACAGATAAAAAAATAAAAAAATAAATAAAATACAAAAAAATAAAGCAACTGTAGACCTGCATGGATGCTTTTATTTCCTATATTTTAAAGATAATTTAAGCATTATTTTACTGTTATGTAATAAAATAATATAAAACGGAGAATAAAACCGGAAATTAAACCGCATCTGTTTTTGAACAGAGAAAAAAATAGAAATCAAAATTAATATATGGGCCTATACACAAAATATATTTCACTTAAATCATTTACTGATTAAAGAGAAGAAAAAAAAAACACTAAAAACAAAAATGTGACGCGCTCCGAAGTTCATAGAAAGAAAACATAGACTGCAGAAATTAAGCAACATTCTGCTTGTTTTCTTTATGTTGCAAAAGCTTTACAGTTTTGAATTCTGTTTTGCTTCTGTGTGTATGACCATAAATTATGGAGTAACAGTTTCAATGCAGTGATTGCGTCGGTGCCTCAAGCGCACACAACATTTTGCTAACTTGACATCGCAACCTAATGAAATACAGTTAAAGAAACGTAGGCTATAAAAAAGTTACACTGCTCAATTTAAATAGTCAGTAGTATAATCGGTTCAGCGTGAACATCACCACACTGTGCTACTTATATTTTAGAAGGGAACTAGCCTATAGATATTTTTAAAATGTTTATAATTTTTTTTAAACATTTGCTTTTTTTCAACAGTATTTTAGCCTGCATTATTTCTAAATGTATGAAAAAAATGCGACAAAGCCTACGTGGCTTATATTTTTTTCCTCTCAAAACGAAGTTTTATACGAATAGCATAATTATCAACCACGCAGTAAACATTTTAAATATCTTGAAAAATAACCCCTTTAATTTCGCTTAAAGTTTCTCTGTTCGTTTAATACATTTGGCCAAAATCTTATTAAATTTTTTTTTTTGCTGTATTGGCCATATACGCAAGATACCAGACTAAGACTCTTCATTTTATTTATTTATCTATTTATTTAATTTTGATTAATGTTTTTTTATTAAAGTAACTGTATTATTATTATTATTATTATTGATTATACTGTCATGCTATTTAAGGCATCAAGAAGCGCCCCGTATGAAAGCTATAACACAGATTGTCCCGTATTCGCAGGCATACGCCATATGACCACCAGACCATATGAATAACAAATTCTCAAATAATAATTAATCATTCTTTTTGCGCAAATTATTGTTTTAATTGTGAACGTAGCTGTTTGAGGAAGGCTTTAGGACCAAGTGGAATCCTCTGCCTACTGCTCCCACTTCATGGTGAAGGGAATTGCAGTTAGCGTGAGTCCTGCTCGCTTTCAGCGTTTTGATTTTGGCAAATTAGTTTACAATTTACCCAGGCCAATGACATTTTTTTTATGACATTAACATTATTTTTAGAATAATCATTCTTTAATGCAAGTAGACCCAAAGCCTACATTTACATATTATTCTTATTTATTTATTTATTTTTTTATCAAGTATAAATATGCATATCGCTTGTCGCTGGACATTTCAGCCTACTTTTAAAAGCATCTTACTTGCACCCAATTCTTACAAACTCTGGAGCCAAGCCTGCTCTTCTCACCTTTATTCATAGGGTGGGGGAGGTGGAAGGTGGTTTGGCCAGTTTTGGCAATGGCCACAAACAACCCCCTGTCATTAACAATTGTAAGGTTAGTTCTTGAACTTTTAAGGGTTGCGAAATCTAAATCGGGGGTTGGGGGCCCAAACGTTGTGAGTGTCAGACCGTTTGTGTGCCATTTGTACTGTTTGTGCTTGTTTTCCAGTGTTACCCATATTTGGTCTTCCTGTTCCTGTCACATCATTGTCTAATCATTGTCACCTGTCTTGTTTCTGATTGGTTGTTCTGTGTATTTAAGGTGGGTTGTCCCCTTGGTGTCCTGTCGGTGATTACATTGTTACTCTGTTTATGTTCGTCGTGGTATCTGGTTCCCTGCTGTTTTCCCTGCGTTTGTTTTGCTTTTACACTTTGGATTTTACATTAAACTACACTTATTTGGATCTCTGCTCTTCTTCGTCTGCTTCATTCCCCACGCACGACTACATGACATGACGACTGACATGGCACTATAGCGCCATCATGGATTTTGTCTGGGTGTTTAACTGCAGAATGTTAATCTTGTAGGCAGTATTTGCCGTCATAGCCAATAAGGCATTATGTTTTATAATATTTTGGCCAAGTGAAAGGAAAACGGTTTAAAGAAATTAAAGGTTAAAATGTTTGCTGCAATGTTAAAAAATACACTACTATAAAATTGCGATTTTGGGAGTCACACATACATTGCATTCAAATTGTCTAAAGTTAACAGTATTCAGGCTATATAAATGTCAAGCCAAAACAAATTAATTTAAAGTGAAACTAAAGCCCTCTCTCATTCGGCAGGAATCAATGTTTCCATATTCACCACATATTGGATATACTTGCTACTGGCATTTTTGGCCTAAAACAACATTCGCAGCACAGTGAGGCAGATTTTAATGACATTAACATTTATATATTTCAATGATTTTAATAAGAAAACTACAGCTAGCCGATTTAATAATTTCATAATAACAGTATAATAATAATCCTTATTTTCTAGCGCCTTTAGATGTTACATCTCAAAGCGCTTTACTTAGCCAAATAAAACATCAAAATATACCATTAAAGTTTCCATCAAACATTCTTAAAATAAGCAAAAAGAGGAGAAATACATTAAAAACGCTTTAAAATAAAATATGGAAATAATAAAATACATTTCAGCCAAAAGAAAGGTAAAAAAAAAAACAATTCAGAGCAACATCTCCACCATGACTGTCTAAATCATAAAATATATATATATATATATATATATATATATATATATATATATATATTACAGGTTTTAGGAAATAATCATTTATTTATTTGGTATGAAATATTAATGTTTATAAATAAGAGTTGTGGGACGCCTGAGTGGCATTCTTCTAAAATAGGGGTTAATTCTGACATGATAAACTAGCATTGGATGAGCGCGCCGGTGCATTCACTTGGATTATTTTCTTATAATAGCATATGTAGCCGGGGAGTTGACTAGTAGTTGAGGGCGTGTCAATGCAGATAGTTTGAGTTTTTAAGTGGGCATCTGAAAGGAGGCCTAGAGACGGGGTAGGACTTCCCTTTGAAGTTTGTGTACGGACATGGTCTGGGCAAGCAGGTAGGCTAAGTGAATATCGATTGTTTGGCTTTATATTCACAAGGTTTTTTATTAAATTAGGTTATTCTGTTTTTTAATGCAGACACAAACATTGTGCTGTCCTATGTACATGCAGTACCTCTGTTTGATTATGCGCATGGTCTGGGTGAGCAGGTAGGCTAAGCGAACTTTGGTTGTTTTGTTAACAAAGCTTTGTTTCACTAAATTAGGGTATTATGTTTTAACGTAGACGTAAACATCGCCGATTAGTTTGCTGGTGGTCACGTTCCTTCTTTGATCCGGAATGCTTTTGGAAAGTAGTTCGGGATTGATGGCTGTGTTGCAGGTAATTGCAGAGTTTTTTAGGATTTGCAAATCTTTTGTTTTTATTATTTTAATTTGATTAAAATAATAAATTAAGCATTGTAGTTATTTTTTCTTTGAATATTGTTAATTGTGTTTTGTTTATTTTTTTTGTATTAGGTTTAGTTGATCGCTGTTCCTCCAGTGTTTGTTTATGTTGTATTTCCTCAGCTAGCCGGTCAATGTATAGTATGTGCGCGCTGTATGCCTCCAGCGCAGTTAGGATTTGATGAATTGTTGTGAATCAGACTGGCTAGCCGAGTGTTTTATTTTCTTCTATTTGTTTGCTTTTTTTCCTTTGTTTGTATATCACTTCCCAGCCTCATGTTGACAGCCAAACTTTGTACTCTCTATACATGTACACACAGAAAAAAAATGGTGCTTCAGCGGTTCTTCAGCGGTTCTTTGGTGTGATTGTGGTGCTATATAGCACCGTTAGTGTATAAAGAACCGGTCAAGCCCCTGTCTGGTTCTTCAGCGGTTCTTCAGTGGTTCTTTGGGGTCGTTAAGGTGCTATATAGCACCACTGCCATACAAAGAACCTGTTCTCTAACTCTCTCTTAAACTCTTCAGTTGGGGAAAGGATTAAAAACAACATTAACATACAGTGTATTTCCTGAAGATCTTTTTGCTCCTAAGGCCCCCATAAGGACATATTTCCTACATAAGACCTTTTGACCTTAGAAAAGCATAAAAGTGATTCAAGACATTTTGCCATTGTAGTAAATATATTTACTACTACTGTAGTAATACAAGCCCCTATGATTGTTTCTATTGAGCACCATTTTTGTTGAAGTAATAAAATGCTATAAACAGCAAAATCCCCAGTGTTAATTTAACACTCTGAGTGTGGACACATATAAACACTGAAGCGGTGTTGAAGTTAACGAGATAATTAGGTGATTAACGAAGTGATGATTGATCATTATTGAAGACACCTGATGTTAATAAGCAGAATCATCAAAGGAGAAAACCAACATTTTTAAGCAACCATTATAGTGGTCAGTGTTTGCATTAGTTGGGCTCTTGACCCTTAAATCATCAATATTAGGTCTTGTTTGGCTGCAATTACTGAGTTATAACAGCCAGACAAGCAAAGAGCAAAAGTCAATAAGATGGCATTGACTGTGCTTGACTATGAAAAAAACTGTGAACAAAAGATCAATCAGTTTTGCCATAATCAGACAGATGATGAAGAAAAGTTTATCTTAATTTAGACACACAGACATGAAGAATCAGTGTGAGAATCACAACAACGGTGACGTACAAAAGCGTGTTGTAGCCAATCAGAACTCATCCATGACTCCCATCATGCATTGCGCCATGAATAAATTATGAGAGTTCAGAGTTGATCTGTTTATCTGAATATGCCGTTTGTCACCATTGTTGAGATTCATGGGCTGGTTCTTGATGTCTATGTGTGCCTAGATGAAATGTTGTTGTTTTTTTTTTTTAACAGGTTGTAAGAAGAAACTTTCCAAAATACAGCAGCCAAACAAAATCTAGTATTAAAGATTTAAGGGTCAAGAGCCCAACTAATGCAAACACTGACCACTATAATGGTTGTTTAAAAATTTTGTTTTTCTCCTTTGGTGATTCTGCTTATTAACATCAGGTGTCTTCAATAATGATCAATCATCACTTTGTTAATCACCTAATTATCTCGTTAACTGTGTGTGGTACATCTGATGGTTCTACATAGAACCATTTGACAAAGGTGCCATATAACACTAAAAGTGGTTCCCCTATGATTACGAGCCAAAGAACCACTTTTAGTGCTATATAGCACCATTTGTTTTTAGAGTGTAGATGCTTTAAAACACTACTATTTATTTGCATGAGGGTTATGTTTGCAGTGAAATTAACCATTGATTTGAGTGCCCTTTTTGAGTGAGGTGTGTCTTACATGTAATATCAAGTGGAGGGTGTTTATGTAATTTCTTTTCTTTTTTCTTTTTGATTACTTTGTGTGGAGAGGCCTGGATTGTATTGGGGTTTATAGAGGGTGGGCTGGCTAACAATACCCTTTATTTTAAGGGGAAATGAGTTTTTTGTTATTTGATGTATGTTGATTTATAATTATTTTGTCATATTTGCTTATTTGTAAAAATAAATTATATTTTTGTGACATAAGTTGATGATTACTAGTTTTTTTTGTGGTCACCCCTTGCTTGAAGAAAGAGTTCTTGGTAGTGATGTGCGGATGGCGGTTATATCCGCGGGCGCTGCGGATAATCCGCGGGTCGGGTGGGTCAGGTAATAAAAAAATGCATTCTGATTATTTGCGGGTGGGTCGAGGGTGGATGAGATAAATCAATAATGATATTACTACATAACTACATTAACTACATTTTCTAAAATATGAACCTGTTTTAAATACTTTTTTCAGGCAAACAATTTCATTTTTGTGTGTGTCTGTTTGTGAGTTTGCCTGTTTGAGAAGTTGTGACAGGAAAAAAAAGACATTCCAGATAAAGTTTGAAGGCAGTTACGGCTGTATCATTGTTGTTGAGTAGGGTAATATGCAGTGGTGTAGTGCACTACCTGTGTATACCCATTTCTTTATCAGTCGGCTTTGCGTGTACCCACTTCTAAATCCCCTCTGACACGCATCATTCAGTAGTGTCCTGCATTAGCCAAAATCATGACAGGCCACCATTTCTAATTCAATCGTATGTGAATAAATGCAAATATTCGCTCAAAACACATAGTAAAGGCGGTGAGAACCGTGGCGCCGGCTTCCTTTGAAATACGTTTGATGATTGCGCCTGATGCGCCCGCGCCCGTTCCGTCCGTGCCAGCACCAGATTTGCCAAACAGTAAAAATTAATAATTATTATTGATTACTAATTTGAATCAGTCCATTATAACGAAAACAATACCTTAAAAATGAAAAGAATTCGATTTTTATTATCAGAAATTTCTTAAACTGGGTGAACCTCTGTAAACATTTGTCCAAGGATCCAGTAGGGGTTCAAACACCCAATCGATTTCATCAGAGATTGTGGAGAGTCACGTCCAGATGTCAGTTAACGTTATTCTTTTTAGCGTGGATTTGGCTTAAAAGCACAAGCGATGTAACTTATATAAGTGTGCAGCGATGTGCGGATCAGCTGAATCAATCTGCTGTTAAAAATGAATCATCCATTCATCATATCATCATGCAAAACTAAGAATTAGAATAAATGTAAATGACGATCGGGTGTGGGTCGGGTGCTGTTATCTAAATCAGAGAAAAATACAGGTGCGGGTGGGTGACGGGCGGATAATTCATTTGAAGCTGCGGATTCGGGTGACGTTTGAGCTCATCCGCGCATCTCTAGTTCTTGGGGTTACACATACAAACTTCAATTGTATTTATTTATTTATTTATTGTCATAATAGTACACAGAACATTGTTCAACTAGGTTAGACGACTTTTGTATATTAAGCAGCTAGAAACGTGGAACTGAAATAAACTGTCAAATCGAAAACAAAATATACTTTATGCAAATATACATGAATGATCGCTTTTGCATCATTTGGCTTGACTTGCTATAGCCTATAGTAGCCAACATATCGACAATGCATGCGGAAAGCCTATAATGATCATAATTAAGCCCATATGTCTTACTAACAAGAAAGTATGCTTAACTACAGGCTGAGCGCTGTAGTTCCAAGCACATAAGTTTGCGACGCTATTTGTGAATGTTCATTTGAATTATGGTTGTGAGAAACAAAAAAAAAACACTGAATCGTTGGTAACGGCGGAACTTCTCACCATTGTTGGCTAACAATGCTTTTGGGAAACACACCTCTGGCTGTGGTGTTTAACTACAGAATGTTGTTCCTTGCGCCACCTGGTGGATATTGTGTTAGGCACAACGTTTAAAATAAAATCTGAAGTAGCGCCTGCAGGGAGCTCTGTGATCACACGTGACGAATTGGAGGCTGCCGCGTGAAAAAAAACGCGTTCTCAGTGGCCAGATCTGTACTACTTTACTTTAACTTGAGTAAAAAAAGTGTAGTCAGTACTTCCACTTTTACCAGAGTATTTTTAAACATGAGTATCTGTACTTCTACTTGAGTGAAGGATGTGCATACCTTTGCCATCTCTGATCCTGGTGTATTGAACACTGAGAAAAAATCTAAAAACAACAGTCTAGCAAAGTCTACTCCCACTCTCCAAATGTTAAATGGAGAGTATTCAAGAGGAATAGTTTTGCATCATCTATGCCTCTTTTAACGTGATAAGCAAATTTTAACGACTCACCCATGACTATCAGAAGTTGTAACTTAAACTCCCTTTCCAACGCTTTCATAACTAGTGAGGTTAACGCGATAGGCCGGTAATTATTAAAAGAGTGCGTCTTATCACACTAGAAGAACACTAGGTACAGCAACAGAGGTTTTCCATAAGTGAGGAACTGTAGCTTGATCCAATTATGCTTGAAACAATGAATGAAATGCCACACTGAGCTGCTCCACTCAGTGGTTAAGGGTCCTGCCACAAATGCCATTCGGTCTGGGAGCTTTGTTAAAGGGTCTCTCCTCTGGTGCTCATATATTTCTTTTGTACCAACTAAAGTTTTGAAAATACGAAAAGCTTTACGAACAATTTACACAAAAATTAGGCCCAATGCTTTTAAAATCCAATTTTTAAAGCCAGATTAGTGCCTCTGGTGGGAGTAAAATAAGAAAAACATCTGCAATTTCATGGTTTAGCCCATACATTCCTATTGTTACAGAGTGAGGGAGACAGGAAGCGGGCGGATCCATCTGCAGAGCTTTATTGACTTTAGACAGAGACATGGTCAAACATAGGCAGGGTCTAATGTAGGCAAACAGGTATGTAAGAGCAAGACAAAAAGTGTAATCGGTAAACAGGCGAGGGTCGATGAACGGCGATCGTAATACAAGGGGCTGGGCAAAAGGGGTATTCCGACAAGACAACCGAGAGATCCAAAGGGCAGGCAGCGAAACAGACAAAATGAGATAACCAGGCAAGAATTCAAAACTCAGAGAACTAGACAAGAACACGGGTAACTAGGACAAAGCTTCATACGAATGCTAACACAATACAATACTCGGCGAAATGCAAGAGGAAGTCCAAGGCTTAGATAGAGTCACTGATTGGATGCAGGTGATCGGCGCAATGGATGATGGGGAACGTAGTCCGGGGTGTGGTGCAACAGTCTGTGTAATGTGAATGCAATGAGAGGGCGACATCTGGTGGTCACCGGCCAGATTCGTGACACCTTTATCGCTCTATATAAAAGGCCTATAAATTCTCTAATTGTTTTTAGACATAAATACTTATTTTAATAAGTTGTGGATTTAGATATATATTTAGACATTCTCAAAGACAACTTTTTGTAAAGGTTTAGATTTTTTTGTTTTGTATGAAATATTAATTTAAAGCGTCATTTTTTAAAATTTATTATTACTACAGTCAAACCTGAACACAGAGAAACATTCAAATTCTATAAAAAATGTGACAAGCTCTGATAAAACATTCCTGTTCATTTTTAATTCTTCTGGGTCTGTATGTAAAGACAAAATTGCTCTGTCAGCTGTGGAGTCAAGACAACTGTAAATATGATTAAATGGTGAATATGAGGCAGAAAAACAGAATGTCACATTTTATTATTGGCTGTTTCAACACAACCATGGTTTACCAGCTAAGAAGAACCCCTGATGAAAAATCCAGCATTGCTGGTCACAAGCATAAAGGATGTTTTGGATCCTGGGATCAGCATGAGATCCTGGTTGCTTGTTTGTTGGTCCAAAACATGGGATTCTCATTGGTGGATTGTTAGTAATCCAGCATAAGGTATGTTTTGCACAATGGAACCAGCATGATGGTGTGCTGGTGGACCAGCATACAGTGCCTATAGAAAACCATCATACCTCTTTGAAATAGTTACTTTATTTATCATACAGCCTAAAATCAAACCCCATTCCAAATAACTTTTCCAGCTTTATTTACAACGTTGGTCTTACAAGATCAAACCAAAGAAGAAAAAACAACAGGTCTGCAAATTAATTAAAAAAAAAAAAACTAATAACAGGGTTGGAAAAGTCATCAGCCCCTCTATTTAATACTTTGTAGAGCCATCTTTTGCTTTAATTACAGCCACCATGCTTCATGGTGTGTTTTGGGCGATGTGCTGTGTTTGCTTTTCACCAAATATAGTGCTTAGAGTTCAGTCCAAAAAGGTCAATTTTAGTCTCATCAGACCATAGCACCTTTTGCCAGAAGGTATCAGACTCTTCCAAATGTGTTTTTGAATAGCACAAATGAGACTGAGTGTGACACTTTTTAGGAAAGGCTTCTTTCATGCCACCCTGCCATACAGGCCAGCTTTGTGTAAAGTTTGGGAGATAGTTGTCACATGCGTAGACTGACCAGACCCAGCCATAAAGCCTTGTAAGTCCTTCAAAGTTGCCTTTGGGTTCCTGGTAGCTTGTCTTATCAATGTCCTCCTGGCTTTGTCATCCACTTTGGACAGACGGCCTGATCTGACCTTAATGATGCTCTGACCAGTACTCCGAGAGATAGCTACAGCCTTTGAAATGTTTGTAGACTTTTCCTAACTTGTGCCTTTCTACAACTGTATCCCAGAGGTCTTCTGAAAGCACTTTCCCAACCGTGGTGAATTCTTTGCCGAATGGTTTCGATTCCACTACTAACAGTGGAATCTTCAAGAAACAGGTTGTTTTATTCTGAAGTAGTCAACACCACTACTATTGATGTCAGGTAGGGCAGTTAGCCTGGTGTTTAATCTGGAAGTTGATTGCTTTCACCTGAGCACAGGGATTAAAGCAAAAAAAATCTTTTGACTGAAATTTTTTCTTCGTCCAAACCCCATCCACAGACATACCTGTCATACACAGTTTAAAGGCAGTTTTTCTTTCTTCTTGTAATAAGGAGCGCTTGTCCTCCTAATTTAAAAATATTTAGGAGCACCTTCTGATCAATAATAAAAAATTCTGATCAAAAATTAGCCTTCCTAATACAAGGTGATATTTGACTCCTTGAAGTGATTTACAGGACTATTTTCTTTTGACTTTGTAATGGCATTTTTCTCATTTTATTAAAAGTGTCATTATCTATGTCAAATTAAAAAATGTATGTAAAGAACACAAAAGTGGCTTGTACATTTTCAGATGTTTAATGTGGCTCAGAGATGGCATGAGTGCAACTGAATTCATAAATCAATATTGAGATTCATGTATTAAACAACATTTTAAATACAAAAAAATATATAAAATTATCTAAATAAATGAAATTATACATTAAGAATTAAACTAAATCTGCAAGCAGGAGGCGGCAAGTCCCTGAATTTATCACTGAATCATTCATTAATTGGATTCGTTCGAACGGCTGATTCATTCGGGAATAAAGCAAGTGACTGCCTGCATCCCAATGTGCATACTATCCGTCCTAAATTTTATGTGATAGTAGTCATTTTCAATACTATTTAGGGCAGACAGGGTGGATAGTATGCACATTGGGACGCAGATACTGTCTTTATGAATGTGTAACCAAGAATCCCTTACTCACTCGTTCAAAAGCGCACTTTCATTCATAAATGAAACACCGCTGGGTTTGAATAGAGATGCGCAGCGGCTCAGCCATTACTTCATTTGGAACTATTTTCATTGATGAAATACAGTAAAATTAGGCTGTTATAGTGTGTTATAGTCAGACAACGTAAGTCACTTACTATTAACTTCTTGTTTATTCAACTGTTGTATTAAATCAATATCACAAACTCCCTTAATAACCTTTAAAAGCTGTCACTCTCTATAGTTTATCGTGATCTGTGGGCGCACAGAATGGTTTGTAAGAGAGTGTGTCAGTGAGACAGATACAAAGTTGGTTTGATGTTTGACATTTGTCAGAGATTCAGCCTTGGAAATCTTCAATAGTTCTTTAACGATTGAGCACAATGACAAAAAACAGTGCATTCTAACTGTTTCCAAATGTAGAAGAGAACACAATATGTTTTATTTGTTTTAATCTGCCTTAAGGTATTGTAACTGATAGAGCTTATAATATAATAGTGCAGGATAGGGACCGTCTGCAAAGTGCAAAACAAAGAGCAAAAAGTACAATTATTTCATCTAAATGCTTCACTTGTGAAATGTATAAAAACATAAATCTCACATTTACGGGGTGTGTCTTATTACTGGTTCATAAAAGAACATTTAGATATGTTTTATTCACAGATCTACAGCACAACAAAAGTTATTGAAATGAAACCATTGAGAAAAAGCTTGTAAATCATGACAAAGATTGTGCAGTTTACCGCCCCCTACAGGAAGATAATGAACTTGTTTTGACCAAATTTGACATTAAGAAGTTCAAATAAATTAATTTTAGATTGCACACAGTTTGATATGTAAACTCCAGGTGGTGTGTCTTGTTACTTGTTCAAAGATCAATATTTACAGCCATCTTTCACTATCAAATGTAAATCAGGATGTACACTATTGAATTAAATTTGAACCCGTTAACACATTCATTTTTGAAACATACAGTTTCAAAGTCCATCTCAATTTCAAAGGCTGTGTCTTGTTACTGGTTCATAGACGAACATTTAAATGTTGGTTTTATTCACAAAACTATAACACAGCACATGATATTGAAATAAATCAATGTAAAGTACAAACGCTCTTCCATCTTAACTTCAAAGAATGTGTCTTGTTTCTGATTCCTAGAAGAACATTTTGTTGGTGGTTTTAGTCATAGAACTATAATAGAACACATACTATTGAACATGAAAGCAATACATAATTAAGTTGGCTTGAGAAAGCCAACTTACTGATCTACTATTTAAGATTATTATTAAGTTGGCTTGAGAAAGCCAACTTACTGATATGCTACTTAAACTTAAAGTTATTATTATTAGGTTGGCTTGAGAAAGCCAACCTACTGATCTGCTACTTAAGCTTATTAAGTTGGCTTGAGAAAGCCAACTTACTGATATGCTACTTAAACTTAAAGTTATTAAGTTGGCTTGGGAAAGCCAACTTACTTAAGTTGGCTTGAGAAAGCCAACTTACTGA
>VONZ01003469.1:0-20957 GCA_012976165.1 Labeo catla
CTAAGCCATCACGCGGAGAATTCCATCTCACCCCCGAGGCCATTCAAGCTTTCAAGACCCTCTGTCACCAGTTCACCACCGCTCCCATTCTCACCCATCCCGACCCCACAAGGGCCTTCGTTGTTGAGGTGGACGCCTCCGATGTGGGCGTAGGAGCCGTTCTCTCGCAACGTGGTCCAGACGAGAAGTTACACCCATGTAGCTTCTTCTCCAGAAAATTTAATTCCACTCAACAGCGCTACGGGGTAGGGGACCGGGAGCTGTTGGCCATCAAGTGGGCTCTGGAGGAATGGCGTCACTGGCTCCAGGGCGGCAGTGAACCATTCACCGTCTGGACCGATCACCAGAACCTCACTCTCATCAGGCAGACCAAGCAACTCAACCCCAGGCAGGCGCGGTGGGCCCTTTTCTTCGAACACTTCGACTTTCACCTCTCTTACCGTCCCGGATCCAAAAACACCAAGGCCGATGCTCTCTCCCGTCAGCACCAAAAAGACACCACCACCTCCGATCCCGCGCCTGTCCTGCCGTCACAGATCATTCTGGCTCCTATCCGGTGGGGTTTAGAAGAGAGAGTACGCCAGAGTCACAGCCAAGAGCCTCCGCCACCTGAGACACCCGCTGGACGCCTCTTCGTTCCCAACCACCTGCGCCAGGAGGTGCTCCAGTGGGGACACGACTCCACGTTGGGCGGACATCAGGGAGTTCAGAGAACCATCAACTTCATCGGTCGAGCGTTTTGGTGGAGGACGCTGCGGAGGGACGTACAGGAGTACGTTCTGGCCTGTAACACCTGTGCCCGCTCTAAAAACCCCAACGCGCCCTCCACCGGGGAGTTGCAGCCCCTCCCCATCCCCAAACGCCCCTGGACCCACATCTCCCTCGACTTCGTCTCTGGACTTCCCGAGTCCTTAGGAAAGAACACCATCCTCACCATCGTGGATCGTTTCTCCAAGGCTGTGCACCTGGTGGCTCTCTCCGGACTCCCCTCTGCCAAGACCACCGCGGAGTTAATCCTTGAACATGTAGTCCGCCTGCATGGGTTCCCCCAGGACATCGTCTCGGACAGAGGGCCCCAGTTCACGGCAAAGTTCTGGCAGGCCTTCTGCCGTCTGGTCGGCCCCACCTCCAGCTTATCCTCAGGGTTCCATCCTCAAACTAACGGCCAGACGGAGCGGGCCAACCAACAACTGGAGCGCTTCCTCCGATGCTTTGTTAGTGACCATCAGCGCTCCTGGGCTAGCTACCTCGTCTGGGCCGAACTTTCCAATAACCTCCACACCTCCACCGCCACCGGCCTGAGCCCATTCGAGGTATGCTACGGATTTCAACCTCCCATATTCGAACATCAGGAGCCGGAGGTTGAAGTTCCGTCTGCCCAACAGTTGGTCCGCCGGTGTCGGCGGCTTTGGAACCATGCCCGTGCTGCCAGCCAAAAGGCCAACCGACGCTACGTCGTGCAGCACCGCCGCCGACACCCCCCGGGACGATTGTTCCATGTGGGTGACAGGGTTTACCTATCCACCAGAAATATCAACCTAAAGACGGACTCCAGAAAACTCACCCCCCGGTTTATCGGTCCCTTCAAAATCACCCATCGTCTGAACCCTGTCACCTTCCGGCTCCAGCTGCCTGCCTCTCTCCGGATCCATCCCGTATTTCACCAATCCCAACTAAGACCTGTTTTTTTCTCCCCTCTGTCTCCCCAGGCCCCCGCTCCCCCTCCACCCCGGATTGTGGACGGTGGTCCTGCGTACACCGTCCGGAGAATCCTTGATTCGCGACCCCGTGGCCGGGGCACCCAGTACCTCGTAGACTGGGAGGGCTACGGCCCGGAGGAGCGGTCATGGGTCCCCGGACGGTTCATTCTGGACCCTGCTCTGATCCAGGACTACCGTCGTCGGGTATCCTCCGCCCCGGGTCCGTCTGGTGCCGGCCCTGGAGGGGGGGGTACTGTCCCACGCACCGAGTCACGTGAGGTCACGAGGTCCCGGAAGTAATCTCCGCGGGTATATAAACAGGAAGTAAGGTTCAGTCAGCACCGGACATTGAGTTCATGGTTTGTCTCTTTGTTGGTCGCCTCAACTTCACCAAATCAACTCCCGTGAGTACCGCTCTGCGGACGTTTATATACCTTTCTGTGTGTGAATGAGAACGCGGGTTTCCCGGTGGAAATCTTTACTCCTTCGCTGGAGAGTTCTCAGACTAACTGCGTGGCTAACCTGCTCACTCGTGTGTATCCGCGTTTGAGTTCTCTGTCACGCTACACGGGGACCACTTCTCGATCGACCACTTCTCGTCTTGCCTCCGTGACAGGCAAATAACATATATAAAATAAAATTAGCTTAAAGACTAAAATTACTATATAAAATAGTATAGTACTATTTAATATAGTATACAAAATATATATAAATATATATATATAACATATAAAATATATATAAATATAAAACTAAATTCAAAAGACCAATATGTACTATAATAGTATCTAAATAATACTGAAACAAAATTAACGAGTACCAGTACTGAAATAAAATAACAATTTGGAAACTTACACAACAAATGTGTTTGTTTAGTTTTAGTTAGTCTAAGCTGACTCATTTTTTTCCCCCCATAATTCAGTGGGGCTCTGATGAGGGTCCCTCTGATGGGGGTCTCCGCTGTATGTTTACAGGTGTTTAAGAAACGTGTGTTAGTGTGTTAGTGTGAGTGTGCACACAACATATGGTGCTAATGTGACACGCTTTTTTTGCAGCGCAAGCATTTTTTCCATTCTCAGCTGTTTTCAGGCACATCTGACTGGAGACAATGGAAACTAATGGTGCCTTGGGCTTCACCACAAATGACACTGAAAATCACACATTTTCTAGCAATGTGCTGATACCAGCAATAATTCCTGCAGACGGAGACGACCATAAAACAAGTAATGAGAAACAACAAACCACTATTAATGGACGGGAGGAGATCACAAAGCTGTCATCTAGAGCTGTAATAACAAAGAGCCTCTACAGCTGACTCAGGTGACTCTTCTGATGTCTTAAGCACACAAAAAAGAGTTTAGTCATTATTTACTCACGCTGATGTCAGTAGACGATTTGTGGAACAGTTTAGCAAAGTTTTTTTAATATACATACAATAAAAGTGACTGGAAACTAAGGCTGCCCAAAAATGACAAAGCAGCCCCATAAACGCAGTCCGAATTACTTGTGGACTATATAATAACCATATCAAGTCATTTTTGATTTGTATAGTGCTTTTGTCATGCATTAATCCCTACAGGCCCCAGTAAGCAGCCAAAGGAAAAACCTTCATCAGATGTTAAAGATGAAGAGGGAGAAAAACCCTGAGAACAACCAGACTTGGTTAGGGGAGCACAAACTCCTTGGACGCTGCAATAATTGCACATGTGCTAATAATTATTTACTCACATAATGTGTGTAATACAACCATGTGTTCACTAAATAATTATATTACATTTTTTTTTTTTCAAAATGGTATTGGGGGAGATTATAAACTATTAACATGCTAAAATTATAAAATAATTGTAAATTAATTATAATTATTGTATAATATATATACACTACCGTTAAAAAGTTTGGGGTCAGTACATTTTTATTGTTTCTTTTTTTAAGAAATTAATACTTTTATTCACCAAGGATGTATTAAGTTAATAATTAAAAGTTTATTAAAAGTTAATAATAAATAATTTACATTGTTATAAAATATTTATATTTTGAATAAACACTGTACTTTTTAAACTTGTTAATCCTGAAAAAAAAAATCAGGTTCCAACAAACATCTATTTACAACTTGTTGATATTATCCAACATTGATCATTCTAATAATAAATCCGCATATTAGAATGATTTCTGAAGGATCATGTGACACTTAAGACTGGAGTAACAGCTGATAAAAATTCAGCTTTTCATCACAGGAATAAATTCTATTTTAAAGTATGTTAAAATAAAAAACATTATTTTATATTGTAAAAACATTTTGCAATATTACTGTTTTTTTTCTATATTTTTAATCAAAATAATGCAGCCTTGATGAGCATAAGAGACTTCTTTAAAGACTATTACAAGTCTTACTGACCCCAAACTTTTGAACGGTAGTGTATATATATATATAAATAATTATAATAATTGTAATTTAATTGTAAAATAATTTAGAACTAATTATAAAATAATTCTGAAATAATTCTGATTATTAAAAAATGCTATTATTATTATTAATGTTATTATTAAGTATTAAGTATGATTTCTAAAGGATCACGTGACAATGAAGACTGGAGTGAATTCAACTTTAAATCACAGGAATAAATTATATTCTAAAACCTATTCAAATAGAAAACAGCTATTTTAAATTGTAATAATATTTCAAAACAGTACTGTTTTTACTGCATTTTTGTTCAAAGAAATGCCTTGGTGAGCAGAAGAGACGTCTTTCAAAAACATTTTTAAATATAGCTGCAAGCAGCAATTACCAGGGTTCAAGTGTTTTAAAGCAATTAAGCAAATATGGAAAAAGTCATATTGTTTAGCAAGTCTGTAACCACTTAAATCAATGTTTAAAAAAATATTTTTGGCAAATACAGGTAATTTGCCATAGAAATGTGATGTTTTTTTTAACATTTATGACTGGTCCGATCCCCTTAAAAGTTTGCATGCTTGTTTCGAATCACCTGTCGCATGTGCTCAGCAGGTTTTGTGAAGTTTGGAGTTTTCCTATAGTCCTTATAGGATTTTGGGTAAATTTGGACAGGCCTCTTTTCAAAACGACCCCGTTAATAGTTTCCCATAGGGAAAATTTCAAGATTTTTTGATAATTATTGGCCTAGAGAGTCCAGAGAATTGTACTGCAGCGTTTTTTTTCCAGATTGAGCGAAAAACCTAGGACTAGCTGGAAAAAGTAATTTTTTTACATCTTCTCAATTATTTAACAAATGTTTTGATTGACAGCAGTGGTTCTAGAGGCAAAGTTGTCCGGAATGAGGAGTTCTACTGTATGATACGAATATTGTGCGTATGTGCGGAAAAAAGCACGACATACAATCGTTTACACACTTGAAAAAAGCACGACATACAATCGTTTACACACTTGAAAAATGAAAAATGAGTTTCGTTACAGTCAGCCTCCATTAACAGGTGCTCAAACTTCGTCGGTCAATGGCATCCATGTTTTTTGAGATACGTAAATGTCCTCGTAGACACTTGTGGCACTTCGGACCAAGACTGTGCACACCAATTTTCATGTTGATAGGACAAATGGTTACGCAGTTATAGCCAATTTTGTGTTTTTTCCCCTCTTATAGCGCCACCAAGTGGCCAAGCTCTGCAATTTTTTTCCTGTGACCTCAGATTGAGCTCGTACATAAGTTTGGTGAAGATATCTCATTCCGTTCAGTTATAGTTATTTATAGTTATAGGCATTTTACTAAAAGTGTCCCTGCCCCTTTCGAACGTTTTGGTGCCCCTATTTGACTTTGAGTCAAAGTTTAACTTTTTTTAGTAATTATTGATATTCACACTCCAGAGAATCTTTCTGCACTGGTTTGGTTCTAATTGGGCCAAAAACCTAGGACTAGTTTGTAAACTTAGGTTTTTCAAAAAATGTGAAATACCCGGAAATTCTGCCAGGATCACAATCGAAACTGAGGCATGTGTGTTTTGTCCAGTGTGAGCCAAGGATTCCAATGACACAAGACATTGAGCCTGCAACTGACGGTTTAGAAGTCATGAATAATTTTTGTACGCTATAGCACCCCCGTCAGGCCAATTGGGGCGAGCCTCGGTCATGTCGTAGACGGTTTGAGTACTACCATCCCTCCAAGTTTCAAGTCTCTATGACTTACGGTTTGGTCTGCACAATCAGTTTTACGTGGAAATCGCTGATCCGTGACCATTCTAACAATTACAATAGGGTTTCAGTGCTGCACGCTTGAACTTCTAAAAACTTACAGAGTATACTGGCTTTTTGTAAAACATAAACAAACAAAAAAAATGTGTTCGCAAAAACAGGGATTTTCATACACAATATTTGAAAATACATTAACACCAAAGAGATTAAACATGCTTATTTTGTATTCCACTAAAAACGCTTTATCCATGTTTGGAACCAACATGAGGATGAGTAAATGTTTTTGGCTGAACTACTCTATTAACAGTCCCATTTGCTAATAACATCATATTGATATTTATTAGTTTTGATAAAACTCAATCGAGTCATTGCAATCAAGGTTTATAATGGTTTGCTTCAACTGGCCGCAACATTTAACCTGATTTCAGGTCATGGCGCTGATGTGTCCATTCCAAAATTCAATTAATATTCATGTAGAACTGCAGATAAATCTCTCAGTCAGGCCCCTGAAGCTTTGTGAGGGGCCGCAATGGTGAAAACGATGTGGTTGGCTATAAATAATACTTCTGTGCTGAAGGGGAAACATAAACCACATACCCTCACCTGCTCAATCTCCTCTCTTTCTGTGTGTGTGTGTGTGTGTGTGTGTGTATGTGTTCATTCTTACATGCTGTGCAAGGGCCATCACATCGGTAGGTAGAAGAAAAATGCTTTTTGCTGTATAGCAGAGCAGCTGAAAGATGATGGTCTTTAAAAAAAAATGTTTCAGCTCAGCAGGTGCTCTTCCTCAGCTCATTAGACTTAACAGCGTTCTCCATGGAGTTATGTATCTGTGGCTTATAATAGAAAAAACCAAACAAAAATAATTACCAAATAGCCAATAGTTTACATAAACTAAAGGTACATATAAAATACAAAATTATATATACGTGTATGACTGTTGCGCTTGTGTCTCGTGTCGCACAAGAGCACTGTGTTTTATAAGACGCCGTGTCAAGCATTTCAACTTTTACAGCTCTGCTCATCAATGTCAGTTTCAAAACAATGGACCAATCAGAAAAGCCCAGAGGTGGAGCAAGCATTTGTTTACAACAGCAAGTTGGCATGAGACATGCAACAATTCTGCAATGGCTTTAAAGGTAATATGTTCTCTGCAAAATTGAGCAAAAACACATAACATTGTGTTTAATATATAACACAGTATCAACTTATTATTTACTGAACTGTTGTATGAAATCACATTTAAACTCGATGATAGATCGGGACACAATCAGCACTCGTGTCATATTGCTCTTGCTGCCTGTCTGATATTGTGTGATATGTGATATACATATAAATATGAGACAAAACACATACAAGTCATTTTTTTGCATCAATATCTTGAATTTTAGGGCATAACTGCATTTGTGGAGTTGTTGCCCTGCATCGTATTTGTCAATAATCAGCTACACAAAATATAAGATGATGTACAGGTCTGGGGGCGGGGCCAGTGCATTAACTGCGTTAAAATTTTTTAATCACTTTATTTTTTCATAATTAACCCTTTAACTGTCACTCCCATTTTTGAACAGACGTGAAAATGCACCATTTAAACTTAATTTTTTATAATTCATGAATGAAAACATTTTGTAATATGATTTAAATGTACATTTTCAATGGTAATGCAATGTCTGATTTTAAAATGGTTTTCAAAGGATGAATTTTGAGATTGTACGTTTCAACTGATATATAATTTCTTATGATATCTAAAGCGTGATAGGGAAAAAGGCAACGAAGAAAGTCTTTTTGTGACAAAGGTCAGAACTCCTGTTATGATGTAGATTTTTTGAGGTGCACTCTTGTCATAAAATAATCTATTACCTTTCCTACATAATTTGTAACACAGAACAGTGGTAAAATATCTATTTAGGAGTCTTAGACCTTTCCAATGATGTCATTATTAGATTAGATTAGGATTTATTTGTAATATGGTGAAGTAAACGTAGGCGTCCCATATACAAAAGAGTGACAGTTAGGGCATTAATTAACTAAAACGTTAAACTGACAGCCCTAATACATATTTATACTTAGATTTTGTTTCAGATTTACTTCAGTTTTTAGTTGTTTAAAACCTGGTTTCACAGACAGGGCCATAGTTCAATTAGGACAATTAAAGGAGAACTCCACTTCCAGAACAACAATTTACAAATCAGACCTGTACGTCATCTTATCTAGCAATCGTTATGCTAGATAAGACCCTTCTTCCTCAGCTGGGATCGTTTACGATTGCATTTGGGATCGTTTGAAGCCGCATTTAAACTGCATTTTGGAAGTTCAAACTCGGGGCGCCATATCAGTCCATTATATGGAGAAAAATGCTGAAATGTTTTTCTCAAAAAACATAATTTCTTTACGACTGAACAAAGAAAGACATTATCTTGGATGACAAGGGGGTGAGTACATTATATGTGAATCTTTGTTTTGGAAGTGGACTTTAAGCAATTTTTATAAAAATGCCTTTGAAAAAAAGAAACATACTGGTGTGCATCTTGAGACAAAACAAAGCTGATATATTTTAAGATCAGTCAGTGCAAGTTTCTTTCCACTGAAACAGCTCAGACTTACATTTTAGTTTAGGACTAGGCTTAAGCCTTGTCTTTGAAACCAGGGGTTAGTTAATTGGTTTAGTTTACAATTACACCACCAATCTGGCTAAACAAAAGGGCAAGAGCTGATCCAAGAGCTTCTACCATTATGCTCTTCTCTCTGTAACGAATACACTGTAAGTCACTTTGGATAAACACACCGCCTAAAAGACAAATCACTCATTATTGTTTTGGGTCGAGCCTGTTCTCTCCAGACACCAAACTAGTCACTAACCAGCCCCTCCCTGGTCGTCCCACTCCCACTCCCGTACGCATCAATCAAGCGCTCTTCTTGGATCAGCCCTGTGAATTTCACACGTTGTTTCCTCCCGGCTCAGATCGCTCTTGTGTCTGCTCCCAGACCGGCGTTCCCTCCTCTCAGTGTGGATACTTGATCCTCTTCAACCCCACTCACGACGGGAATGTACCGACATGAAGAATGAAGCGTGGCGTCTGTTTGTGCCGAACCTGAGCTTCCTGGCATGCCAGCGTAGGCAGAACGGATCAAGGGACGTACTGCTCCGCAGATTACACGGGCCGATTAAAAGTGCTAAGTGCGTTTTGTCAGAATCATATTTCAGCGGGACGGAGCGGGAAGCATTGAGGAAAACCAGCAGCTTTTCCGCACTCCTGCCGTCACCACCGTGCAACCTGATCCGTCTTACGCATCCAGACAGCATGTGTGTGTGTGTGTCTGTGTGTGTGTGTGCATGTGTGTGCCCGAGAGGGGCACTTGGAGTTTAATGGATTTAAGGTCTGTCTCGGCGAGTATCCTCCTTTGGGGATGGTTTGGTTTGGTTTTTGGGGTGGAGTTATTGGGGGGAAGCAATGCTCAACTTTTCTCAGTCAACAGTTTTGAGCTTTTCAACAGGAAGAGACGGTAGAGGACTGTAATTTTGGGGAGAAACTAACTAAACGTCAGGATGTGACTAGCTTAAGTACATTTTCAGTTGCATCGCAGCACTTCTGTTTTCAAAATAACAGTAACAATTAGCTATTTTTTCATCAAGCAGCAGTGTAGTCCAACAGGAATGCTATTTTTTTTTTTTTTATTCAGTAAAATGATGTCTTAACTCAGCTTAAGACAGAGTTGAATCGTTAGCTTGGATCTGCGATCGTTTCTACGTTAGATTGGTAAATGAGTATGCGTATGCCTCCAATCCCGTCATACGAAAGATTGTACGTCAATAAATGTGGCGGCAGAAAACAATCGTCAATATCACGCCCCTAAAAACACCCCGGTTTAGAAGCCTTGTTTCTAGAGTTTACGACATGGAAAAACGTCACCCAAAAAGAGGAAGTAATCTCATGAAAGTGCAATTGATCTTACTCTAAAAACACCCTTTAACCTTATAATTGCAAACAATGGCATTCTTTTGTATGTATATTAAATACCAGTAAGCATAACGAAACATTTACAAACATTATAAACACTATATAGCCTATTTAGTTCTCCTTATTCCACAACAAACCCTTTAAATGAATGGTATTACAGAACATAAATGAAAAATTAGTAGCTATAAAATTTTATATTAAACTATAAAGTAAAACTTAAAAAATTAGGCTATAGTGGCATTCATTATAAACAGAATACAAATGTTAAGCTATAATGAATTTATTAAAGCAAAACTAAATGGCATTCGGCTCAGAAGCCTCTCTCATTCGACATCCAAATGTTTTCATTTTTTGCCATATAATATTTGGTTGCTAAACTATTATCTATAATGTAAACAAGACTTTGTAATTCACTTGTGCGCGTAAAACATCATCAAACGTCCACGTACATCATCCTTTACGCACACAAAAATGTTTTTTTCGGTGCTGCAAGCTGATTTTACAGCGGACCTTTTACATTGAGCAGTGTAACATTTATGTTTGGTTGACTGCATTTTAGTTTGATTAAAGGGAAAGTCCACTTCCAGAACAACAATTTACAAATAATTTACTCACCCCCTTGTCATCCAAGATATTCATGTCTTTCTGTCTTCAGTCGTGATGAAATTTTGTTTTTTGAGGAAAACATTTCAGGATTTTTCTTCATATAATGGACTTCATTGGTGCCCCGATTTTGAATTTCCGAAATGTAGTTTAAATGCAGCTTCAAAGGAACGCAGCTGTGGAAGAAGGGTCTTATCTAGCGAAATGATCTGTCATTTTTTTCGGAAAATAAAAATTTGTATACTTTTTAAGCACAAAAGCTCCTGTAGCACTAGCTCTGGGATGCACGTCCACAACGCTACGTCCTATTGAATCACGTTGAAAGGTCACGCGGAACTTCAGACCCAGTGTTTACACAGCCAAAATAGTTTTACAAAAGGGCAATGCCAAAATAAGGGCAACTGACATAAAAGGAATAACTAAATCAATATCAGATTTAAATTTTCAAATAATATTTTGCTGGGCAAATCCCGTGTATAATTTTGAATAATACTTCCTTAACCCTTTTTGTAATTACAGTAAATATTAATTAGGTATTAACAAAACATTTTTCCAAACAATACCTGTCAATTGATTCCAATATGAATAAAAATAAGGCAAAGACAAACTGTCTCGTTGAAATAAAGCTCTTATAGAACTGTGATGTTTATTCTCAAGTCTCGAGAGATTTTGCAAGATTTCCCATGTTATAAGTCATCTGTTGGTGTGTAGTGTGCTGTCTTTGTCACATCGTGGCAAACCACACACTATAGGAGCAAAACGGTTTATTCAAGGATTTTTTGGTCCTCTTGTTTGTAGTCTCTCACATTTTGAAGATCTTATGAGATTTTGAAAATCTTTTAGTGTGAACCCAGCCTTATACTGCTATGCGTATACAAAGCTAAAGCCCTGAAAGAAAACAGAACAAAAAAAAAGCTTTGTTTGCCGGTCAGGAAAATAATTTAAATGAACAAAATGCTGTCATTACACAATTATCCGTAATTTTCTATGCTGCACGCAAATTCAGGTTAACTTAGAAACTTGCGTACACGAGCTCAGACCTGACGTGAGATTTGATCGTAGCCACCACTCACGTCCATACTGACAAATTCCAAGTCTTGCGTAGAAACAACCGTACGCTCAGTTTTCTGTTGTACATTTGTTTTATAAATGTGGCCTATTATGTTTTTACACATTTATTACTTATGGCCATCCACAATATTATCAAACAAACTTGCTCTTTTCTACTGTAAATCTATAACATCAGCTCGACTCAATCCACCATAAGAGCACATTTTACCAAAAACCACACATTTTGTGGAACAGACTACTTTATCAAAAGGGAAGCCTGACTGTATTTGAACTACTTTAAATTATGAGCAGCTTGTAGCTTGGCAAGCTTAGGTTTCGAAGCAGCTTCCCTAACACTGGTGGGAAATAAGAGAGAAGACTCTGGCAGGCCCGCTGAAAGGCCTCCGACAGACGTGAGCGCAGAGGAAAGAATTTTCCCCCCCAAATCTGGCACTTTTTTCGCCTGTTGGTCCTTCGCCTGACTGACTGACTGACTCGCAGACACCAGGTGCCGGGGGGAAACAGAATCGCTAATGCACCTGGAGCTTTTTTACGGCAGAGACAAGATCGCTGGAGTCCGACCGCATGCCTGAAACACACTAACTCTATACCCACCAACCTTTCTTTTGTTTTCGATTGCCGTTTTTTTCCCCCCAATATGAGATTTGTGGTTTGGGTTACTTAAATTCCCAGATATTGGCATATGGAAAAAATCTACTTGTCAAGCGTGCCGGTGGTCTTCTCATCTTCGGGTTATGTAATATTCATAGTGCGCAAAGTCAAAAGCGAAAAAAGTGAACAAGGAGCTAAGGGTTCAAGGGGACTTTCAGTCTTGAGTCATAAACTTTCAGTCTTTTTTCAGTCTGCAATCAGCCACAAACTAGGGTAGCGTACAACTGGAAATACCATATATTGTTTTGGTTGGCTCGTTGGATTGTATATATCCACACACAACCGGGATTTTTGGATAATTGCATCTTCATTTCAAAGGGTAAACTACAAATCCAATAATGCAATATGCTTAGGCAATACTTCCTGCCCCAGAATATGAAAACCTGCAGGCGCTGGAGGCGTTCGGAGCCTACGAGGCCGCTTTCAAATATGCGAATTCCTTTCGGCACGAAAAATCCATAATCCTGGCAAAGAAAGGCCCAAGGGGCTGGAAAATATGCACGGCATTATTAATGTACGTGAGCAGGCCAACAGAATTCTTGCTTTCTTTCTGGTAGTATTTCAGCAGCAAAGCTGCACGTTCCAACAGGAGTTTACAGCCGTTTACCAGCGCGATAAAGGCATTAAAGAGCAAAACAGCTGAGCTTTCTCTCTCCCGTCGTCTTTCAACGCTGTTAAGAGGATGAAGACATCAAAGAGTTACACTGAGTCATAAACGTTGCTATGAAACACTTGATTTACGGACTTGACAACTCCTGAATCTTAAGCGGTCCTGGAGGAAAGACGAAGATGGCGGACACATGAGAATCTAAGCGTGAGATTATGATAACAGACTGCGAGAGCACAGCGGTTCACTACTGCTGGGTCGTGACCCAAAGAGGTTCACAGGTTTGGTTTGAAAGGGTCACCGAAAGCAAATTTGACTAATACAAAGTTTAACTAAACATATGATAATTAAAAAGGAAGTTTGACATCTTTTGAAAACACTACATAAACAGTATTTTGGCACAATTTTTATCTGTCACTTGGTAGAAGCTACCCACATTTGGCAGATTCCCACATGGACAGGTTTTGTTTATGATTATAGGATATCTAAAATATGTGTGTCTTGTTAAACCATTTGAGAACAACTATTCTGGCACAGAGAAAAGAGAAAAAATCTAAGAATAAACAAGGCAGTTATTCCACAGCATGGATATAACTGACTGCATAAATTGACCACTTTTCCCACATGCACCCATAATTTGGCAAAATTAAATCCCCGTAGAGCTCTGAAGCGAACTAAAGTGACCTCTAAATCAGTGGGCTCGCCGCACTTGACGCGGTTAAGCCTCGTCTCACCTTGGATTGTTTGGCAGAACTTCAGGCTGCTGTTTTCGGCAGTCGCAGGTCCGTCCGATGAAGAATGCTTTTCCCGGATCACTCGGTGTTCCCAGCCAGAGAAAGAATCCGCGGCCTGGCCCACTGGCTCGATGAACAGTCTTTCCTCTTCAGTCTGAACCAGGCCAGTCTGCAAGAAAACACATGAGGTGGAACAATCAAAGACGGCACGTAAGGAAGGCTTTATCTGGATAGCATTCATAACTAGCATTCATAATGTTTTGAATGCTCAGAAATGTCCAGTAAGATGTTAAAAAAGAAGTCATGTTACTCTAAAGCAACAGACAGGGAATAATACAATTTTAGATAGAGAGAGAGAGAATGTTTTTCAATGAATGAATGAATGAATGAATGAATGAATAAATAAATAAAAGGAACATAATACTATTTTTTTTAAAAAAAACATTTTTCTATGAAAAAATCTATTTTAATTACATACACTATATTAAAATATTTAGTGATTTTATTTTAATTACATTTAATATATAAATATACATTTTACCATTAATAAAAGATGAAAGTCATGTTTTTCAAAAGCCAAAAATGTATAATATATTCATGACATATATGTGACCCTGGGCCACAAAACCAGTCTTGAAGGTCAATTTTTTGAAATTGAGATTTATACATTATCTGAAAGCTGAATAAATACGCTTTCCAAAGCCTTCCATTAGTGTATGGTTTTGGCCGAGATACAGCTATTTGAAAATCTGGAATCTGAAAATCGTCTTTAAATGTCCAAATAAAGTTCTTAGCAATGCATATTACTAATCAAAAGTTTTGATATATTTACGGTTGGAAATTCACAAAATATCTGAATAGAACATGATCTTTACTTAATATCCTAATGATTTTTGGCATAAAAGAAAAATATATCATTTTGATCCATACAATGTTTTGTTGGCTTATGCTACAAATATACCCGTGCTACTTAAGACTGGTTTTGTGGTCCATGGTCACATATCATATGACAAGCTATTTTAGCTTTTTTTTTTTTATTTTGATTTCATTTTTATATATTTTTAACTATTATAACATATGATATACCAGATATTGACTATACTACCTGAACAAACAGCTCATATTTCATCAGCTTCACTTGCAAACAGTGTGGACAGTTAGATTTTAAATGGATCTGATATGGATTTGAAATCATATCTGTAGTGTCAACAAAGCTATATTCCTATTTAAAAAAAAAAAAAAAACTCTTATTAATCTACTGCACTACAGGTCAAAAGTTTTTACCAAAATAAGGGGGATCTTACAAAATGCATTTTATTGTTTATTCAGTACTGACCTGAATAAGATATTTCACATAAAAGACATATAGTTCACAAGAGAAAATAATAGTTGAATTTATAAAAATGGCCCCGTTCAAAAGTTTACATCCCCTTGATTCTTAATACTGTGTTCTTACCTGAATGTTCCACAGCCATGTTTTTTTGTTTTGTTTTGTTTAGTTTTGTTTAGTGATAGTTGTTCATGAGTCCCTTGTTTGTCCTGAACAGTTAAACTGCCTGCTGTTCTTCAAAAAAATTCTTCAGGTCCCACAAATTCTTGGGTTTTCCAGCATTTTTGTGTATTTGAACCCTCTCCAACAATAGCTGTAGGATTTTGAGATCCATCTTTTCACACTGAAGACAACTGAGGGACTCATATGCAACTATTACAGAAGATTCAAACGCTCACTGATGCTCCAGAAGGAGAACTTTTTAAAGATCAAGTGTAAATTTAACTTATTTTGTCTTCTGGGAAACATGGAAGTATCTTCTGTAGCCTCTAAAGGGCAGCACATCTCCATTCTGTTCAAAAGTTTTCACCCCCGGCTCTTAATGCTTTGCGTTTCCTTCTGAAGCATCAGTCAGTGTTTGAACCTTCTGTAATAGTTGCATATGAGTCCCTCAGTTGTCCTCAGTGTGAAAAGATGGATCTCAAAATCATACAGCTATTGTTGGAGAGGGTTCAAATACACAAAAATGCTAAAAAACCAAAGAATTTGTGGGACCTGAAGGATTTCTGAAGAACAGCAGGCAGTTTAACTGTTCAGGACAAACAAGGGACTCAAGAACAACTATCACTAAATAAAAACAAACACAGCTGTGGATCATTCAGGTAACAACACAGTATTAAGAATCAAGTGCATGTAAACTTTCAAACTGGGTCATTTTTATGAATTCAACCATTATTTTCTCTTGTGGACTATATGTAAACATTTCTATGAAAAATCTTATTCAGGTCAGTACTAAATAAACAATACCATGCTTTTTGTATGATTATTTAGGTAAAATCCAAAAGGGGGGTGTAAACTTTTGACCTCAACTATATATTTCAAGTCTTCTGAAGTCACATGATAGCTTTGTGTGAGAGACAGACTGAAAGTGAAGTCATATGAACTACTTTCATTGTTTTTTTTCACTATGAACTGCTGCTGTATTGTACCTATGACATAACTTTAACTTTGCATGAACAAGTTCTTTAAGATTGCACAGAGAATCTCCAATGATGTGCTCCAGGAGGAAACTGATGTGTTTTCTATGATAGCAAAGCTAGGATCATTCATCATGAGCCCCTCTGAGGATCTCACATATACTGTGCGTTAGCCTTGTTTCCCCTCCGTCTGACTGTGATGCCCCTCGTGGATTCAAGGGCACAAAGATGTGAAATGTGAGAATAGTTCATCTCTTGTTGCCAAATCCTGAAAAACAACCAAGTCAGCATCAAATCCGATGACAGCGCTCAGTCAAGCGGGAGAGTTTGGACTGATGCTGCATCCGTGCAGGACAGCGAAGGCTTTCACTGGAGAAAAGAGTGGAAAATGCACATGGATGGAGGTGAGGGAGATGTGCATAGAGCCCCGGGTGGGCGGAGGAGGAGGAGAACATGGGAGTGCTGACAGGAAGTTGCCCACAGAGGCTGTAAAACACACGCTTTCATCACAACATGTACAGGCAAACCCCACATGAACCAGGTTAAACAAAGTACAGTTACATATGGCTACACTCTGAGGAGAGATAGAGCCATAAAAACGGCCAGAAATGACATTAACAGGCAGGAAGACCTTGTTTTGGTCCTCTCCAACTTCAACATTGTTTAAACAAGCTTACTAAGTAGAAGCTAGTAGAATGAGATCTGAAGGTCGCTGTCCCAAAACCTACTGAGCTCCCTACATAGACAGCATTTATGCAACCTTCTTTTGGACAAAATCCACATTTGCGTCAAATGCATTCTTCTCATAGAAGGCAATCCTATAATGCATTGGAACAAGCTCAGTAAAAAAATTGGTAACTGTAACTATAAATATGATTTCCATGATGCAAAATAAATGTGGTCAGAATCACATAATCCAGTCATAAAAAGTGGAATTTACAGTGTAACGCAGAATCTCATGCCATTTGGCAATTTTGAGTGAATAAATCAAAAGCAGAACTGTACAATAAATCAAATGGCGATATAGACTAGAGTGTGTGAATATTGCAGCAAAATTGCTCTATGTGTACAAACTCAAGCATGCAAGACTCTCATGTTGTTTTCAGCATTTGCCGTCTCACTATTTTGAGGAAACTCCACATGAACTTAATATTCCAGTCACTTCATTGTTAAATGTTCATTTACAATTTAAAAGACTAATTAAATTGTTAATGTTTGATGCCTTCATTTGATTACCATTGTTTTTGATAATAAATCATAAATAAAGAAAAATTTTAATTCAATACAAAATTTCTAAAAAACTTAGGGATGCACAATATTATCGGACCGATATCGGAATCTGCCAATATTGGCTTTAAGTGTAAATATCGGCATCGGCCCCGATATGAAAAATTATGCAGATAATCAAAAGATACTTCTAACAAAATGAAAATAAAATACACAAATAACATTTAGACAGTGATTCTGATTAAATAAAGCAGTAACTGATGTCATAAAATCATGAGTATGTTTTGATTTAAAGGACAGAAGCTATAGCTTACATTAATTAAAAAATAAATAAATAAATAAAAATCACAGACATCACACTTGTAAATTAAATAATTGTATATATACTGATTTATTCATTAATGTGTAATGTTACTTTTTTTTTTTTTTTAATTTGAGCTCTAAAAGATTTTCAAAATTTTTGCTCTTTTGCTTTAGACTATCTACAAATGTTGAATCTTAAAATAAAACGGTATGATTACCACTGCAATTTTCTGAAAAAAAAAAGCAGTGATTATTACACTGTTTATTTATAGTTATTTTGAAAGAATTTCATTATTGTTTATTTAATTCTAACAATTAAGTTCTTGTTTAAAACTAACCAAAAATAAAAAATAATTAGCTTATAATTTCCACACAGGAGAGACTTGGTGTTGTTTCCAAACAAAAGGAAATATATCGTCATCGGCTATCGGTCAAAATGAGCTGAAAAATATGGGCATATTGGATATCAGCAAAAATCCAATACTGTGCATCCCTAAAAAAAATAAAGCATTTCATTGGGCTCTATTTTATACATGTTAAAGTTTTATAAAATCGCAGACATGTTTTTGGATTATTCAAATGTAATCAATCTAGAAAAATTAAAAAGAAAACCACATAATTTGAGGAAAATAAAATTAAAATTGGGACAAAATAAGTTGTTAAATTTAAAGGGGAAAAAATGCTGTTAAATTGTATATATTCCATTATTTCAATTAATTCTACATGTTTTTTGGTTACTAAAATTTAATTTAACCATTAAAATGGAATTTTGAAAAATGAAAACAGCAAAATGGAATCCAGAAAAAATAAAACACATTTCATAGGACCTTAAATATACTTAGAATAATTCAGTCAATAAGGAGAAGGTATCTAAAAACATGTCTGCACTGACACCATCGAATGTGAACACTATTTATACTGAATTAAGCTGGATGATGGCACTTTTGTCTTTTGGAGAGCTGTTTTATCATATCTTGCAACATCGACTCAGATATTGAACTGAACTGAATCAACATTAAACTGACTCGAGCTGAATAATGAACGCCTTTTGTAGAGCTGCTTATAGTTGAATTGAACTTTTTCAAAATTGATGTACTTCACACTGTTATTGATCTGACCTGAACTGACATTAAACCAACTTGAGCTAAATAATGAGATGCTTGATAGCAGAATCTCAATTGTCTTCATAGTTGAGTTTACATAAGAGATTCGTCTGTTTTTACTGTGAAGCTGCTTTGACACAATCTGTATTGTTTAAAGTGCTATGGAAATATAGGTGACTTAACTAAAGACACTGTTAGCACCATCCAAAATTGCATTTCCCCGCCTATAGATGACCCGTGGAGAGAGAACTGTGTGCGTCACAGACAGATGTCAGACGGGGCTTGTTAAAACACCCAGCTGATCTTCAGCTCATCTGCACAGCCGTCGAGAGCCTCACATCTGCTCGCTGTCAGTCTCACTTTAGGTGTCAAAAACCTTCTCGCCACATGTGGGTAGAACACTTACAATAACGATGAGCTCATTTTCCACTGAGTCAGCCTAAAGAGGGATGAGTCAGGGAGGTCAACTAGCTGTCCGATAAACCAAATAGTCAGTCAGTGAGGTTTATCAATAAGGTTGGGCACAATCACAATCAATCAGATGATGTACAAAACCTGCACTCTAACCAATCAGACAATTGACAGCTTGCGATAATGGAGTGTCATTTCTCTTTCAGCCGTTTGATTGATGGCATTTCGCACAGCCGTTCAAAGGAAGCTTGAAGGATGGAATGATCGTAATGGGACCAAAGTCAGGGAAACTCTTTCTCAAACAAACACAGCCTCTCTCCCATGGGTGGGCCTGGAATGCTCACAACCACAAAGTCAAATAACCAGCACACATTCAAAGTGTGGTCGAGTGAATCTCACGAAAACACGTCAATGTCACATTTCAGCTCAAAATCAAAAGATAAATAAGAAGAAATTTTTGAAGTATTTTGCATGAGGGAAATGAAGTCTGTTTTTAGAACGTTAAAAATTGAATGCATTGCGACATTATTTTAATAACATTTGAGCAAGTTCTCAAGACCTTAAATACTGTTACCCGTTCATCAAATAAGCTTAAATAAAACTACTTATATGATGATTGTCAGCTCATTGGTTGCGATAAAGGGTCATGAAAGAAAAAACAATGCAAAATGCAAATAATAAAATGCAATTAACCAAAAACAAATGAGCTTATTTAGTTGTAAAAAATGTATTTTATTTTTAAATATTTTAAGAAAATAAGTCTCTTCTGCTCACTGTGGCTGAATTTATTTGATCAAACTATGCTAAAAACAGTAATATTGTGAAAATATTATTACAATTTAAAATAAACATTTTATATTTTAATTTATTGTAAAATATAATTTATTCCTGTGATGCAAATCTGAATTTTTAACATCATTACTCCAGGCTCAGATCTTCAGAAATCACTTTAATATGCTGATTTGCTGCTCCAGAAGCATTACTTATTATTATTAATGTTGACAACAGCTGTGCTGCTTCATATTTTTTTAGAAACCATGGCCATTTTTGAGGGGGTTTTGATAAAAAATCATTTGTAACATTATAAATGTCTTTACCTACATTTTTGATCAATTTAAAGCATGCTAGCTGAATAAATGTATTTATATATATATATATACTTACTATTTATTGTATATATACATACACAAATATACATATATATTAAAAGAGGAAATAAATTAAAAGTGTTTTTACATAATAAAACACAAAATGTTATTAAGAACAGTGAGAATGGGAGTTTTTGCATTTTGGTAATGAGTAACAATACCAAAAAAATTTAAAATTAAAAATGAAAGGACATTTATTTTCTCGAGGCAAAATCTGATCTTATTTTTCTTTTTGATTTTGGGGTGAAATACATTCCAGATATGTTTTTGACAGTTTTTAATGTATGAACACACAAAATGACACATTCATATCTTTACATCATTGACAATCTCCCACTAAACTGAACTCCACTCACCAGTCCACCACAAGCATCCAATGAGGCGAATGAGTCTGTGTGATTGAGAACGGCTCCAGTATAAAAACACTGTCGGACCCTTAGAACAGGTTCATGCTGAACGATGCCCTCCTCGCTCCTCTCCTCCATCACAAACCCCTCAGCCAGGAAAGAGTCATCTCTCTGGAGCTGCAAGTAAAGCTCCTTTCCGAAAGCAGGCAGCCGTAGAAATAGGTGGTCCTCCTGCTGATGGTCTGAGCGTCGTCTGCGACCCCTGCTCCACCTGTAGGCTCCCTGGAGCAGGTGCACCTCGTCCGGCTGCAGCTCCTGCGGTACGACTACATCTGTCTCGTACATGGCAGATTGCACTGGAAGACATGCAACACGTTGTAATTAGAATAGCAGTGCAATGTGTATGTAGTCAAGTCATGGTTCCCAAAAAACAGTTTCCATGACCCTCTTAGCCATTCGAATAATTAC
>VONZ01003470.1:0-20938 GCA_012976165.1 Labeo catla
CAGGACCAATCAATGCTCCCATTTGAAGTAATCTTAATGTGTCGAATACTGTGATTAAATGAGCGATGCATGTAGAACTCAGCACAGCAACTGCCTCTTGAAGCACTGGTCACTTGAAACTACCCCAACAAATAGCACTTACCCAATACAACAGACAAGTCAGTGCCATTGTGAGGGTACCGATGGTGACGGTAGCAGCAGTTGAAAATCTTGTCCATTTTGAAAACTGAAGGTCTGTAGCAGCAGAGGAGGTCATTTGCAGTCAGATACACCAAGAGCATGCTGCCTGTTGCCAGGATGGGCTGAACTGAGCATCTTGGTTTACTGCACCCATTATACGCGTGTCCATGCCCCTTTGGCTTTGCTGTGGTCGTTGGCACATGGGTATTTGTGAAAGGCCGTTAAGCTTTGATTGCTGCGTTAATATCTTTGGAACGCCTGTGCATTCAGGAGCAAGGATGGGCTTTTCACACATTTAAAGCATGTCATGCAAATGTGACTCTTTTCAGGGTTTCTGAATGTAGAAAAACTAGAGTCCTTTTAGAAAGGAGCAAAACTTAGGGTAAAACAGCACCCTCTAGTTTTTACAATGGGTATGCCGCAGCAGTGATGGCAATGGGAGAACTCCATGATGATAAAACACCAACAAGACTGCCCCAAAGAGAAGCACTTATTCTTACATAGAATCACAAATGCTTCTCTTTGTAGTCATCTAGAGGGTCTCCTTCAAACGAAACAGAACTGAATAAAGTCAAGTGGACACAGGGGGAGCCAGTCAGCAAACATTTACCCCAACTTGATAGCACTTTCTGCTTTGGTTGAAAAGAAAGATGCTAAAGTTACAGTAGACATCCGCTGGTTTGCAGTCCAAAGGGCAAGGAAATGAAAAAAAGTGGGTATAGAGGAGGATGCAAAATAGTGGCCAAATGTGGCCCTGTCGTTTTAGCATTAAAAAATTACATGTTGGGACGGGAGTTATACTGGTGCAAAAATGTTCAATATAAGGAAAATCGTGGAGTCTTGCCTGCAGATCACTTCCTCATTAAAACTACCCCAAAGAGAAGCACTTATGAACAGGACTAAACAATGCTCCCATTTGAAGAAATCTTAATGTGTCGAATACTGTGATTAAATGAGCGATGCATGTAGAACTCAGCATAGCAACTGCCTCTTGAAGCACTGGTCACTTGAAACTACCCCAACAAATAGCACTTACCCAATACAACAGACAAGTCAGGGCCATTGTGAGGGTACCGATGGTGACGGTAGCAGCAGTTGAAAATCTTGTCCATTTTGAAAACTGAAGGTCTGTAGCATCAGAGGAGGTCATTTGCAGTCAGATACACCAAGAGCATGCTGCCTGTTGCCAGGATGGGCTGAACTGAGCATCTTGGTTTACTGCACCCATTATAAGCGTGTCCATGCCCCTTTGGCTTTGCTGTGGGCGTTGGCACATGGGTATTTGTGAAAGGCCGTTAAGCTTTGATTGCTGCGTTAATATCTTTGGAACGCCTGTGCGTTCAGGAGCAAGGATGGGCTTTTCACACATTTAAAGCATGGCATGCAAATGTGACTATTTTCAGGGTTTCTGAATGTAGAAAAACTAGAGTCCTTTTAGAAAGGACCAAAACTTAGGGTAAAACAGCACCCTCTAGTTTTTACAATGGGTATGCCGCAGCAGTGATGGCAATGGGAGAACTCCATGATGATAAAACAGCAACAAGACTGCCCCAAAGAGAAGCACTTATTCTTACATAGAATCACAAATGCTTCTCTTTGTAGTCATCTAGAGGGTCTCCTTCAAACGAAACAGAACTGAATAAAGTCAAGTGGACACAGGGGGAGCCAGTCAGCAAACATTTACCCCAACTTGATAGCACTTTCTGCTTTGGTTGAAAAGAAAGATGCTAAAGTTAGAGTAGACATCCACTGGTTTGCAGTCCAGAGGGCAAGCAAATGAAAAAAAGTGGGTATAGAGGAGGATGCAAATCGTTTCAGCATTCAAAAATTACATGTAGGGACGGGAGTTATACTGGTGCAAAAATGTTTAATATAAGGAAAAATGTGGAGTCTTGCCTGCAGATCACTTCCTCATTAAAACTACACCAAAGAGAAGCACTTATGAACAGGACCAATCAATGCTCCCATTTGAAGTAATCTTAATGTGTCGAATACTGTGATTAAATGAGCTGGCTTAATACGTGAACTCGCTTTAGCAACTGCCTTAAAACCGGTCACCGGTTCCACCAGCCATGTTCTCACCCTTCGCCGAAAACGGCCATTTTCTAGCAGCAGTTGAAAATCTTGTCCATTTTGAAACTGAAGGTCTTAGCATCAGAGGAGGTCATTTTGCAGTCAGATACACCAAGAGCATGCTGCCTGCTGCCAGGATGGGCTGGAACTGAGTATCTCTGGTTTACTGCACCCATTATAAGCGCAGGGCTACGCCCCCTTTGGTTTGCTGTGGTCGCTAAGTACATGGCATTTGTGAAAGGCCGTTAAGCTTTGATTGCTGCTGCTAATATCTTTGAAACGCCTGCGCGCTCAGGAGCAAGGATGGGCTTTTCACACATTTAAAGCATGTCATGTAAAATGTGACTCTTTCAGGGTTTCGAATGAAAACTAGAGTCCTTTAGAAAGGAGCAAAACTTAGTAAAACAGAGCACCTCTAGTTTTACAATGGGTATGCCGCAGCAGTGATGGCAAATGGGAGAACTCCATGATAAACACCAACAAGATCAGTTCCCAAAGAGAAGCACTTATTCTACATAGAATCACAAATGCTTCTCTTTGTAGTCATCTAGAGGGTCTGCTTCAAACGTAAACCAACTGAATAAAGTCAAGTGGACACAGGGGAGCCAGTCGGCAAACATTTCATTCTAACTTGATAGCACTTTCGCTTTGGTTGAAAAAGAAAGACGCTAAAGTTAGAGAGACATCCGGCTGGTTTGCAGTCCAGGAGTGGGCAAGCAAACGAAAAAAAGTGGGGTATAGAGGAGGATGCAACTGCTTCAGCATTAAAAAATTACATGTTGGGACGGGAGTTATACTGGTGCAAAAATGTTCAATATAAGGAACAACGTGGAGTCTTGCCTGCAGACCACTTCCTCATTAAAACTACCCCAAAGAGAAGCACTTACGAACAGGACCAATCAATGCTCCCATTTGAAGTAATCTTAATGTGTCGAATACTATGATTAAATGAGCGATGCATGTAGAACTCAGCGTAGCAACTGCCTCTTGAAGCACTGGTCACTTGAAACTACCCCAACAAATAGCACTTACCCAATACAACAGACAAGTCAGTGCCATTGTGAGGGTATCGATGGTGACGGTAGCAGCAGTTGAAAATCTTGTCCATTTTGAAAACTGAAGCTCTGTAGCATCAGAGGAGGTCATTTGCAGTCAGATACACCAAGAGCATGCTGCCTGTTGCCAGGATGGGCTGAAATGAGCATCTTGGTTTACAGCACCCATTATAAGCGTGTCCATGCCCCTTTGGCTTTGCTGTGGTCGTTGGCACATGGGTATTTGTGAAAGGCCGTTAAGCTTTGATTGCTGCGCTAATATCTTTGGAACGCCTGTGCGTTCAGGAGCAAGGATGGGCTTTTCACACATTTAAAGCATGTCATGCAAATGTGACTATTTTCAGGGTTTCTGAATGTAGAAAAACTAGAGTCCTTTTAGAAAGGACCAAATCACACATGGCACAAAAACAAAGAGTGCTTGACCAAAACCTGGGGTAAAACAGCACCCTCTAGTTTTTACAATGGGTATGCCGCAACAGTGATGGCAATGGGAGAACTCCATGATGATAAAACACCAACAAGACTGCCCCAAAGAGAAGCACTTATTCTTACATAGAATCACAAATGCTTCTCTTTGTACTCATCTAGAGGGTCTCCTTCAAACGAAACAGAACTGAATAAAGCCAAGTGGACACAGGGGGAGCCAGTCAGCAAACATTTACCCCAACTTGACAGCACTTTCTGCTTTGGTTGTAAAGAAAGATGCTAAAGTTAGAGTAGAGATCTGCTGGTTTGCAGTCCAGAGGGCAAGGAAATGAAAAAAAGTGGGTATAGAGGAGGATGCAAAATAGTGGCCAAATGTGGCCCTATCGTTTTAGCATTACAAAATTACATGTTGGGCCGGGAGTTATACTGGTGCAAAAATGTTCAATATAAGGATAAACGTGGAGTCTTGCCTGCAGATCACTTCCTTATTAAAACTACCCCAAAGAGAAGCACTTATGAACAGGACCAAACAATGCTCCCATTTGAAGAAATCTTAATGTGTCGAATACTGTGATTAAATGAGCGATGCATGTAGAACTCAGCGTAGCAACTGCCTCTTGAAGCACTGGTTACTTGAAACTACCCCAACAAATAGCACTTACCCAATACAACAGACAAGTCAGTGCCATTGTGAGGGTACCGATGGTGACGGTAGCAGCAGTTGAAAATCTTGTCCATTTTGAAAACTGAAGGTCTGTAGCATCAGAGGAGGTCATTTTCAGTCAGATACACCAAGAGCATGCTGCCTGTTGCCAGGATGGGCTGAACTGAGCATCTTGGTTTACTGCACCCATTATAAGCGTGTCCATGCCCCTTTGGCTTTGCTGTGGTCGTGGGCACATGGGTATTTGTGAAAGGCCGTTAAGCTTTGATTGCTGCGTTAATATCTTTGGAACGCCTGTGCGTTCAGGAGCAAGGATGGGCTTTTCACACATTTAAAGCATGTCATGCAAATGTGACTCTTTTCAGGGTTTCTGAATGTAGAAAAACTAGAGTCCCTTTAGAAAGGAGCAAAACTTAAGGTAAAACAGCACCCTCTAGTTTTTACAATGGGTATGCCGCAGCAGTGATGGCAATGGGAGAACTCCATGATGATAAAACACCAACAAGACTGCCCCAAAGACAAGCACTTATTCTTACATAGAATCACAAATGCTTCTCTTTGTAGTCATCTAGAGGGTCTCCTTCAAACGAAACCGAACTGAATAAAGTCAAGTGGACACAGGGGGAGCCAGTCAGCAAACATTTACCCCAACTTGATAGCACTTTCTGCTTTGGTTGAAAAGAAAGATGCTAAAGTTAGAGTAGACATCCGCGGGTTTGCAGTCCAGAGGGCAAGCAAATGAAAAAAAGTGGGTATAGAGGAGGATGCAAATCGTTTCAGCATTCAAAAATTACATGTAGGGACGGGAGTTATACTGGTGCAAAAATGTTTAATATAAGGAAAAATGTGGAGTCTTGCCTGCAGATCACTTCCTCATTAAAACTACCCCAAAGAGAAGCACTTATGAACAGGACCAATCAATGCTCACATTTGAAGTAATCTTAATGTGTCGAATACTGTGATTAAATGAGCGATGCATGTAGAACTCAGCATAGCAACTGCCTCTTGAAGCACTGGTCACTTGAAACTACCCCAACAAATAGCACTTACCCAATACAACAGACAAGTCAGTGCCATTGTGAGGGTACCGATGGTGACGGTAGCAGCAGTTGAAAATCTTGTCCATTTTGAAAACTGAAGGGCTGTAGCATCAGAGGAGGTCATTTGCAGTCAGATACACCAAGAGCATGCTGCCTGTTGCCAGGATGGGCTGAACTGAGCATCTTGGTTTACTGCACCCATTATAAGCGTGTCCATGCCCCTTTGGCTTTGCTGTGGTCGTTGGCACATGGGTATTTGTGAAAGGCCGTTAAGCTTTGATTGCTGCGTTAATATCTTTGGAACGCCTGTGCGTTCAGGAGCAAGGATGGGCTTTTCACACATTTAAAGCATTTCATGCAAATGTGACTCTTTTCAGGGTTTCTGAATGTAGAAAAACTAGAGTCCCTTTAGAAAGGAGCAAAACTTAAGGTAAAACAGCACCCTCTAGTTTTTACAATGGGTATGCCGCAGCAGTGATGGCAATGGGAGAACTCCATGATGATAAAACACCAACAAGACTGCCCCAAAGAGAAGCACTTATTCTTACATAGAAGCACAAATGCTTCTCTTTGTAGTCATCTAGAGGGTCTCCTTCAAACGAAACAGAACTGAATAAAGTCAAGTGGACACAGGGGGAGCCAGTCAGCAAACATTTACCCCAACTTGATAGCACTTTCTGCTTTGGTTGAAAAGAAAGATGCTAAAGTTAGAGTAGACATCTGCTGGTTTGCAGTGCAAAGGGCAAGGAAATGAAAAAAAGTGGGTATAGAGGAGGATGCAGAAATAAATGGCCAAATGCTGGCTACTCGTTTTAAGCATTTAAAAAATTACATGTTAGGACGAGTTATACTGAATTGCAAAATGTTCCAATATAAAAAAGGAAAACGTGGAGCACTTGCCTGCAGATCCTTCCTCATTAAAACTACCCCAAAGAGAAGCACTTATGAACAGGACCAATCAATGCTCCCATTTGAAGTAATCTTAAAGTGTCGAATACTGTGATTAAATGAGCGATGCATGTAGAACTTAGCATAGCAACTGCCTTTTGAAGCACTGGTCACTTGAAACTACCCCAACAAATAGCACTTACCGAATACAACAGACAAGTCAGTGCCATTGTGAGGGTACCGATGGTGACGATAGCAGCAGTTGAAAATCTTGTCCATTTTGAAAACTGAAGCTCTGTAGCATCAGAGGAGGTCATTTGCAGTCAGATACACCAAGAGCATGCTGCCTGTTGCCAGGATGGGCTGAACTGAGCATCTTGGTTTACTGCACCCATTATAAGCGTGTCCATGCCCCTTTGGCTTTGCTGTGGTCGTTGGCACATGAGTATTTGTGAAAGGCCGTTAAGCTTTGATTGCTGCGTTAATATCTTTGGAACGCCTGTGCGTTCAGGAGCAAGGATGGGATTTTCACACATTTAAAGCATGTCATGCAAATGTGACTCTTTTCAGGGTTTCTGAATGTAGAAAAACTAGAGTCCTTTTAGAAAGGACGGAATCACACACGGGACAAAAACAAAAAGTGCTAGACCAAAACTTAGGGTAAAACAGCACCCTCTAGTTTTTACAATGGGTATGCCGCAGCAGTGATGGCAATGGGAGAACTCCATGATGATAAAACACCAACAAGACTGCCCCAAAGAGAAGCACTTATTCTTACATAGAATCACAAATGCTTCTCTTTGTAGTCATCTAGAGGGGCTCCTTCAAACGAAACAGAACTGAATAAAGTCAGGTGGACACAGGGGGAGCCAGTCAGCAAACATTTACCCCAACTTGATAGCACTTTCTGCTTTGGTTGAAAAGAAAGATACTAAAGTTAGAGTAGACATCCGCTGGTTTGCAGTCCAAAGGGCAAGGAAATGAAAAAAAGTGGGTATAGAGGAGGATGCAAAATAGTGGCCAAATGTGGCCCTATCGTTTTAGCATTAAAAAATTACATGTTGGGACGAGAGTTATACTGGTGCAAAAATGTTCAATATAAGGAAAAACGTGGAGGCTTGCCTGCAGATCACTTCCTCATTAAAACTACCCCAAAGAGAAGCACTTATGAACAGGACCAAACAATGCTCCCCTTTGAAGAAATTTTAATGTGTCGAATACTGTGATTAAATGAGCGATGCATGTAGAACTCAGCGTAGCAACTGCCTCTTGAAGCACTGGTCACTTGAAACTACCCCAACAAATAGCACTTACCCAATACAACAGACAAGTCAGGGCCATTGTGAGGGTACCGATGGTGACGGTAGCAGCAGTTGAAAATCTTGTCCATTTTGAAAACTGAAGGTCTGTAGCATCAGAGGAGGTCATTTGCAGTCAGATACACCAAGAGCATGCTGCCTGTTGCCAGGATTGGCTGAACTGAGCATCTTGGTTTACTGCACCCATTATAAGCGTGTCCATGCCCCTTTGGCTTTGCTGTGGTCGTTGGCACATGGGTATTTGTGAAAGGCCGTTAAGCTTTGATTGCTGCGTTAATATCTTTGGACCGCCTGTGCGTTCAGGAGCAAGGATGGGCTTTTCACACATTTAAAGCATGTCATGCAAATGTGACTATTTTCAGGGTTTCTGAATGTAGAAAAACTAGAGTCCTTTTAGAAAGGACCAAAACTTAGGGTAAAACAGCACCCTCTAGTTTTTACAATGGGTATGCCGCACCAGTGATGGCAATGGGAGAACTCCATGATGATAAAACACCAACAAGACTGCCCCAAAGAGAAGCACTTATTCTTACATAGAATCACAAATGCTTCTCTTTGTAGTCATCTAGAGGGTCTCCTTCAAACGAAACAGAACTGAATAAAGTCAAGTGGACACAGGGGGAGCCAGTCAGCAAACATTTACCCTAACTTGATAGCACTTTCTGCTTTGGTTGAAAAGAAAGATGCTAAAGTTAGAGTAGACATCCGCTGGTTTGCAGTCCAAAGGGCAAGGAAATGTAAAAAAGTGGGTATAGAGGAGGATGCAAAATAGTGGCCAAATGTGGCCCTATCGTTTTAGCATTAAAAAATTACATGTTGGGACGAGAGTTATACTGGTGCAAAAATGTTCAATATAAGGAAATACGTGGAGTCTTGCCTGCAGATCACTTCCTCATTAAAACTACCCCAAAGAGAAGCACTTATTCTTACATAGAATCACAAATGCTTCTCTTTGTAGTCATCTAGAGGGTCTCCTTCAAACGAAACAGAACTGAATAAAGTCAGGTGGACACAGGGGGAGCCAGTCAGCAAACATTTACCCCAACTTGATAGCACTTTCTGCTTTGGTTGAAAAGAAAGATGCTAAAGTTAGAGTAGACATCCGCTGGTTTGCAGTCCAAAGGGCAAGGAAATGAAAAAAAGTGGGTATAGAGGAGGATGCAAATCGTTTCAGCATTCAAAAATTACATGTAGGGACGGGAGTTATACTGGTGCAAAAATGTTTAATATAAGGAAAAAGGTGGAGCCTTGCCTGCAGATCACTTCCTCATTAAAACTACCCCAAAGAGAAGCACTTACGAACAGGACCAATCAATGCTCCCATTTGAAGTAATCTTAATGTGTCGAATACTGTGATTAAATGAGCGATGCATGTAGAACTCAGCGTAGCAACTGCCTCTTGAAGCACTGGTCACTTGAAACTACCCCAACAAATAGCACTTACCGAATACAACAGACAAGTCAGTGCCATTGTGAGGGTACCGATGGTGACGATAGCAGCAGTTGAAAATCTTGTCCATTTTGAAAACTGAAGCTCTGTAGCATCAGAGGAGGTCATTTGCAGTCAGATACACCAAGAGCATGCTGCCTGTTGCCAGGATGGGCTGAACTGAGCATCTTGGTTTACAGCACCCATTATAAGCGTGTACATGCCCCTTTGGCTTTGCTGTGGTCGTTGGCACATGGGTATTTGCGAAAGGCCGTTAAGCTTTGATTGCTGCGTTAATATCTTTGGAACGCCTGTGCGTTCAGGAGCAAGGATGGGCTTTTCACACATTTAAAGCATGTCATGCAAATGTGACTATTTTCAGGGTTTCTGAATGTAGAAAAACTAGAGTCCTTTTAGAAAGGACCAAAACTTAGGGTAAAACAGCACCCTCTAGTTTTTACAATGGGTATGCCGCAGCAGTGATGGCAATGGGAGAACTCCATGATGATAAAACACCAACAAGACTGCCCCAAAGAGAAGCACTTATTCTTACATAGAATCAAAAATGCTTCTCTTTGTAGTCATCTAGAGGGTCTCCTTCAAATGAAACAGAACTGAATAAAGTCAAGTGGACACAGGGGGAGCCAGTCAGCAAACATTTACCCCAACTTGATAGCACTTTCTGCTTTGGTTGAAAAGAAAGATGCTAAAGTTAGAGTAGACATCCGCTGGTTTGCAGTCCAGAGGGCAAGGAAATGAAAAAAAGTGGGTATAGAGGAGGATGCAAAATAGTGGCCAAATGTCGCCCTATCGTTTTAGCATTAAAAAATTACATGTTGGGACGGGAGTTATACTGGTGCAAAAATGTTCAATATTAGGAAAAACGTGGAGTCTTGCCTGCAGATCACTTCCTCATTAAAACTACCCCAAAGAGAAGCACTTATGAACAGGACCAAACAATGCTCCCATTTGAAGAAATCTTAATGTGTCGAATACTGTGATTAAATGAGCGATGCATGTAGAACTCAGCATAGCAACTGCCTCTTGAAGCACTGGTCCCTTGAAACTACCCCAACAAATAGCACTTACCCAATACAACAGACAAGTCAGTGCCATTGTGAGGGTACCGATGGTGACGGTAGCAGCAGTTGAAAATCTTGTCCATTTTGAAAACTGAAGGTCTGTAGCATCAGAGGAGGTCATTTGCAGTCGTCAGATACACCAAGAGCATGCTGCCTGTTGCCAGGATGGGCTGAACTGAGCATCTTGGTTTACTGCACCCATTATAAGCGTGTCCATGCCCCTTTGGCTTTGCTGTGGTCGTTGGCACATGGGTATTTGTGAAAGGCCGTTAAGCTTTGATTGCTGCGTTAATATCTTTGGAACGCCTGGGCGTTCAGGAGCAAGGATGGGCTTTTCACACATTTAAAGCATGTCATGCAAATGTGACTCTTTTCAGGGTTTCTGAATGTAGAAAAACTAGAGTCCTTTTAGAAAGGGCGGAATCACACACGGGACAAAAACAAAGAGTGCTAGACCAAAACTTAGGGTAAAACAGCACCCTCTAGTTTTTACAATGGGTATGCCGCAGCAGTGATGGCAATGGTAGAACTCCATGATGATAAAACACCAACAAGACTGCCCCAAAGAGAAGCACTTATTCTTACATAGAATCACAAATGCTTCTCTTTGTAGTCATCTAGAGGGTCTCCTTCAAACGAAACAGAACTAAATAAAGTCAAGTGGACACAGGGGGAGCCAGTCAGCAAACATTTACCCCAACTTGATAGCACTTTCTGCTTTGGTTGAAAAGAAAGATGCTAAAGTTAGAGTAGACATCCACTGGTTTGCAGTCCAGAGGGCAAGCAAATGAAAAAAAGTGGGTATAGAGGAGGATGCAAATCGTTTCAGCATTCAAAAATTACATGTAGGGCCGGGAGTTATACTGGTGCAAAAATGTTTAATATAAGGAAAAATGTGGAGTCTTGCCTGCAGATCACTTCCTCATTAAAACTACCCCAAAGAGAAGCACTTATGAACAGGACCAATCAATGCTCACATTTGAAGTAATCTTAATGTGTCGAATACTGTGATTAAATGAGCGATGCATGTAGAACTCAGCGTAGCAACTGCCTCTTGAAGCACTGGTCACTTGAAACTACCCCAACAAATAGCACTTACCCAATACAACAGACAAGTCAGTGCCATTGTGAGGGTATCGATGTTGACGGTAGCAGCAGTTGAAAATCTTGTCCATTTTGAAAACTGAAGCTCTGTAGCATCAGAGGAGGTCATTTGCAGTCAGATACACCAAGAGCATGCTGCCTGTTGCCAGGATGGGCTGAAATGAGCATCTTGGTTTACAGCACCCATTATAAGCGTGTCCATGCCCATTTGGCTTTGCTGTGGTCGTTGGCACATGGGTATTTGTGAAAGGCCGTTAAGCTTTGATTGCTGTGTTAATATCTTTGGAACGCCTGTGCGTTCAGGAGCAAGGATGGGCTTTTCACACATTTAAAGCATGTCATGCAAATGTGACTATTTTCAGGGTTTCTGAATGTAGAAAAACTAGAGGCCTTTTAGAAAGGACCAAATCACACATGGCACAAAAACAAAGAGTGCTTGACCAAAACTTGGGGTAAAACAGCACCCTCTAGTTTTTACAATGGGTATGCCGCAGCAGTGATGCCAATGGGAGAACTCCATGATGATAAAACACCAACAAGACTGCCCCAAAGAGAAGCACTTATTCTTACATAGAATCACAAATGCTTCTCTTTGTAGTCATCTAGAGGGTCTCCTTCAAACGAAACAGAACTGACTAAAGTCAAGTGGACACAGGGGGAGCCAGTCAGCAAACATTTACCCCAACTTGATAGCACTTTCTGCTTTGGTTGAAAAGAAAGATGCTAAAGTTAGAGTAGACATCCGCTGGTTTGCAGTCCAGAGTGCAAGCAAATGAAAAAAAGTGGGTATAGAGGAGGATGCAAATCGTTTCAGCATTCAAAAATTACATGTAGGGACGGGAGTTATACTGGTTCAAAAATGTTTAATATAAGGAAAAATGTGGAGTCTTGCCTGCAGATCACTTCCTCATTAAAACTACCCCAAAGAGAAGCACTTATGAACAGGACCAATCAATGCTCCCATTTGAAGTAATCTTAATGTGTCAAATACTGTGATTAAATGAGCGATGCATGTAGAACTCAGCGTAGCAACTGCCTCTTGAAGCACTGGTCACTTGAAACTACCCCAACAAATAGCACTTACCGAATACAACAGACAAGTCAGTGCCATTGTGAGGGTACCGATGGTGACGATAGGAGCAGTTGAAAATCTTGTCCATTTTGAAAACTGAAGCTCTGTAGCATCAGAGGAGGTCATTTGCAGTCAGATACACCAAGAGCATGCTGCCTGTTGCCAGGATGGGCTGAAATGAGCATCTTGGTTTACAGCACCCATTATAAGCGTGTCCATGCCCCTTTGGCTTTGCTGTGGTCGTTGGCACATGGGTATTTGTGAAAGGCCGTTAAGCGTTGATTGCTGTGTTAATATCTTTGGAACGCCTGTGCGTTCAGGAGCAAGGATGGGCTTTTCACACATTTAAAGCATGTCATGCAAATGTGACTATTTTCAGGGTTTCTGAATGTAGAAAAACTAGAGTCCTTTTAGAAAGGACCAAAACTTAGGGTAAAACAGCACCCTCTAGTTTTTACAATGGGTATGCCGCAGCAGTGATGCCAATGGGAGAACTCCATGATGATAAAACACCAACAAGACTGCCCCAAAGAGAAGCACTTATTCTTACATAGAATCAAAAATGCTTCTCTTTGTAGTCATCTTAGAGGGTCTCCTTCAAATGAAACAGAACTGAATAAAGTCAAGTGGACACAGGGGGAGCCAGTCAGCAAACATTTACCCCAACTTGATAGCACTTTCTGCTTTGGTTGAAAAGAAAGATGCTAAAGTTAGAGTAGACATCCGCTGGTTTGCAGTCCAAAGGGCAAGGAAATGAAAAAAAGTGGGTATAGAGGAGGATGCAAAATAGTGGCCAAATGTGGCCCTGTCGTTTTAGCATTAAAAAATTACATGTTGGGACGGGAGTTATACTGGTGCAAAAATGTTCAATATAAGGAAAAACGTGGAGTCTTGCTTGCAGATCACTTCCTCATTAAAACTACCCCAAAGAGAAGCACTTATGAACAGGACTAAACAGTGCTCCCATTTGAAGAAATCTTAATGTGTCGAATACTGTGATTAAATGAGCGATGCATGTAGAACTCAGCATAGCAACTGCCTCTTGAAGCACTGGTCACTTGAAACTACCCCAACAACTAGCACTTACCCAATACAACAGACAAGTCAGTGCCATTGTGAGGGTACCGATGGTGACGGTAGCAGCAGTTGAAAATCTTGTCCATTTTGAAAACTGAAGGTCTGTAGCATCAGAGGAGGTCATTTGCAGTCAGATACACCAAGAGCATGCTGCCTGTTGCCAGGATGGGCTGAACTGAGCATCTTGGTTTACTGCACCCATTATAAGCGTGTCCATGCCCCTTTGGCTTTGCTGTGGTCGTTGGCACATGGGTATTTGTGAAAGGCCGTTAAGCTTTGATTGTTGCGTTAATATCTTTGGAACGCCTGTGCGTTCAGGAGGAAGGATGGGCTTTTCACACATTTAAAGCATGTCATGCAAATGTGACTATTTTCAGGGTTTCTGAATGTAGAAAAACTAGAGTACTTTTAGAAAGGACCAAAACTTAGGGTAAAACAGCACCCTCTAGTTTTTACAATGGGTATGCATGGCAGTGATGGCGAGGGAGAACTCCATGATGATAAAACAGCAACAAGACTGCCCCAAAGAGAAGCTTATTCTTACATATCCTGGAAATGCTTCTCTTTGTAGTCATCTAGAGGGTCTCCCTTCAAGCGAAACAGAACTAAGACACAAGTCAGGTGGACACAGAATTAGTCAACAAACATTTACTAGCAGTAGCTTTCTGCTTTGGTTGAAAGAAGAGATACTAAAGTTAGAGTAGACATCCACTGGTTTGCAGTCAGAGGGCAAACAAATGAAAAAAAGTGGGTATAGAGGAGGATACAAATCGTTTCAGCATTCAAAATTACATGGGGACGGGGAGTTATACTGGTGCAAAAAGTAATATAAGGAAAAATGTGGAGTCTTGCCTGCAAGATCCCACTTCCTCATTAAAACCACCCAAGAAAGCACTTATGAACAGGACAATCAATGCTCCATTTGGAAGTAATCTTAATGTGTAGCCGAATACTGTGATTAAATATGAGGCGATGCATGTAGAACTCGGTATGTAACTGCCTCTTGAAGCACTGGTCACTTGAAACTACTAACAAATACTTTTGAATACAACAGACAAGTCCAGTGCCATTGTGAGAATTACCGATGGTAATGGTATTAACAGCAGTTGAAAATCTTGTCCATTTGAAAGCCTTTAGTATGTAGCATCAGAGGAGGTCATTTTACCAGTCAGATACACACCAAAGAGCATGCCTGAAATTTACCCAGGATGGAGGCTGAAATGCGACATCTTAGTTTACAACACCAATTCTCGCCCCGATAACCATACCTTGGCTTTACTGTGGTCGTTGGCACATGGGTATTTGTGAAGGCCGTTAAGCTTTGGTGCTGCGTTAATATCTTTGGGCATACCATTACGTTCAGAACAGGATAGGCTTTCACACATTTAAAACATGTCATACAAATATGACTATTTTCAGGGTTTCTGAATGTAGAAAAACTAGAGTCCTTTTAGAAAGGACCAAATCACACATGGCACAAAAACAAAGAGTGCTTGACCAAAACCTGGGGTAAAACAGCACCCTCTAGTTTTTACAATGGGTATGCCGCAGCAGTGATGGCAATGGGAGAACTCCATGATGATAAAACACCAACAAGACTGCCCCAAAGAGAAGCACTTATTCTTACATAGAATCACAAATGCTTCTCTTTGTAGTCATCTAGAGGGTCTCCTTCAAACGAAACAGAACTGAATAAAGCCAAGTGGACACAGGGGGAGCCAGTCAGCAAACATTTACACCAACTTGACAGCACTTTCTGCTTTGGTTGTAAAGAAAGATGCTAAAGTTAGAGTAGAGATCTGCTGGTTTGCAGTCCAGAGGGCAAGGAAATGAAAAAAAGTGGGTATAGAGGAGGATGCAAAATAGTGGCCAAATGTGGCCCTATCGTTTTAGCATTACAAAATTACATGTTGGGACGGGAGTTATACTGGTGTAAAAATGTTCAATATAAGGAAAAAACGTGGAGTCTTGCCTGCAGATCACTTCCTCATTAAAACTACCCCAAAGAGAAGCACTTATGAACAGGACCAAACAATGCTCCCATTTGAAGAAATCTTAATGTGTCGAATACTGTGATTAAATGAGCGATGCATGTAGAACTCAGCATAGCAACTGCCTCTTGAAGCACTGGTCCCTTGAAACTACCCCAACAAATAGCACTTACCCAATACAACAGACAAGTCAGTGCCATTGTGAGGGTACCGATGGTGACGGTAGCAGCAGTTGAAAATCTTGTCCAAACTGAAGGTCTGTAGCATCAGAGGAGGTCATTTGCAGTCGTCAGATACACCAAGAGCATGCTGCCTGTTGCCAGGATGGGCTGAAATGAGCATGTTGGTTTACAGCACCCATTATAAGCGTGTCCATGCCCCTTTGGCTTTGCTGTGGTCGTTGGCACATGGGTATTTGTGAAAGGCCGTTAAGCTTTGATTGTTGCGTTAATATCTTTGGAACTCCTGTGCGTTCAGGAGGAAGGATGGGCTTTTCACACATTTAAAGCATGTCATGCAAATGTGACTATTTTCAGGGTTTCTGAATGTAGAAAAACTAGAGTACTTTTAGAAAGGACCAAAACTTAGGGTAAAACAGCACCCTCTAGTTTTTACAATGGGTATGCCGCAGCAGTGATGGCAATGGGAGAACTCCATGATGATAAACCACCAACAAGACTGCCCCAAAGAGAAGCACTTATTCTTACATAGAATCACAAATGCTTCTCTTTGTAGTCATCTAGAGGGTCTCCTTCAAACGAAACAGAACTGAATGAAGTCAAGTGGACACAGGGGGAGCCAGTCAGCAAACATTTACCCCAACTTGATAGCACTTTCTGCTTTGGTTGAAAAGAAAGATGCTAAAGTTAGAGTAGACATCCGCTGGTTTGCAGTCCAGAGGGCAAGCAAATGAAAAAAAGTGGGTATAGAGGAGAATGCAAATCGTTTCAGCATTCAAAAATTACATGTAGGGACGGGAGTTATACTGGTGCAAAAATGTTTAATATGAGGAAAAACGTGGAGTCTTGCCTGCAGATCACTTCCTCATTAAAACTACCCCAAAGAGAAGCACTTATGAACAGGACCAATCAATGCTCCCATTTGAAGTAATCTTAAAGTGTCGAATACTGTGATTAAATGAGCGATGCATGTAGAACTTAGCATAGCAACTGCCTTTTGAAGCACTGGTCACTTGAAACTACCCCAACAAATAGCACTTACCGAATACAACAGACAAGTCAGTGCCATTGTGAGGGTACCGATGGTGACGATAGCAGCAGTTGAAAATCTTGTCCATTTTGAAAACTGAAGCTCTGTAGCATCAGAGGAGGTCATTTGCAGTCAGATACACCAAGAGCATGCTGCCTGTTGCCAGGATGGGCTGAAATGAGCATCTTGGTTTACAGCACCCATTATAAGCGTGTCCATGCCCCTTTGGCTTTGCTGTGGGCGTTGGCACATGGGTATTTGTGAAAGGCCGTTAAGCTTTGATTGCTGTGTTAATATCTTTGGAACGCCTGTGCGTTCAGGAGCAAGGATGGGCTTTTCACACATTTGAAGCATGTCATGCAAATGTGACTATTTTCAGGGTTTCTGAATGTAGAAAAACTAGAGTCCTTTTAGAAAGGACCAAATCACACATGGCACAAAAACAAAGAGTGCTTGACCAAAACTTGGGGTAAAACAGCACCCTCTAGTTTTTACAATGGGTATGCCGCAGCAGTGATGGCAATGGGAGAACTCCATGATGATAAAACACCAACAAGACTGCCCCAAAGAGAAGCACTTATTCTTACATAGAATCACAAATGCTTCTCTTTGTAGTCATCTAGAGGGTCTCCTTCAAACGAAACCGAACTGAATAAAGTCAAGTGGACACAGGGGGAGCCAGTCAGCAAACATTTACCCCAACTTGATAGCACTTTCTGCTTTGGTTGAAAAGAAAGATGCTAAAGTTAGAGTAGACATCCGCTGGTTTGCAGTCCAGAGGGCAAGCAAATGAAAAAAAGTGGGTATAGAGGAGGCTGCAAATCGTTTCAGCATTCAAAAATTACATGTAGGGACGGGAGTTATACTGGTGCAAAAATGTTTAATATAAGGAAAAATGTGGAGTCTTGCCTGCAGATCACTTCCTCATTAAAACTACCCAAAAGAGAAGCACTTATGAACAGGACCAATCAATGCTCCCATTTGAAGTAATCTTAATGTGTCGAATACTGTGATTAAATGAGCGATGCATGTAGAACTCAGCGTAGCAACTGCCTCTTGAAGCACTGGTCACTTGAAACTACCCCAACAAATAGCACTTACCAAATACAACAGACAAGTCAGTGCCATTGTGAGGGTACCGATGGTGACGATAGCAGCAGTTGAAAATCTTGTCCATTTTGAAAACTGAAGATCTGTAGCATCAGAGGAGGTCATTTGCAGTCAGATACACCAAGAGCATGCTGCCTGTTGCCAGGATGGGCTGAACTGAGCATCTTGGTTTACTGCACCCATTATAAGCGTGTCCATGCCCCTTTGGCTTTGCTGTGGTCGTTGGCACATGGGTATTTGTGAAAGGCCGTTAAGCTTTGATTGCTGTGTTAATATCTTTGGAACGCCTGTGCGTTCAGGAGCAAGGATGGGCTTTTCACACATTTAACGCATGTCATGCAAATGTGACTATTTTCAGGGTTTCTGAATGTAGAAAAACTAGAGTCCTTTTAGAAAGGACCAAAACTTAGGGTAAAACAGCACCCTCTAGTTTTTACAATGGGTATGCCGCAGCAGTGATGGCAATGGGAGAACTCCATGATGATAAAACACCAACAAGACTGCCCAAAAGAGAAGCACTTATTCTTACATAGAATCACAAATGCTTCTCTTTGTAGTCATCTAGAGGGTCTCCTTCAAACGAAACAGAACTGAATAAAGTCAAGTGGACACAGGGGGAGCCAGTCAGCAAACATTTACCCCAACTTGATAGCACTTTCTGCTTTGGTTGAAAAGAAAGATGCTAAAGTTACAGTAGACATCCGCTGGTTTGCAGTCCAAAGGGCAAGGAAATGAAAAAAAGTGGGTATAGAGGAGGATGCAAAATAGTGGCCAAATGTGGCCCTGTCGTTTTAGCATTAAAAAATTACATGTTGGGACGGGAGTTATACTGGTGCAAAAATGTTCAATATAAGGAAAATCGTGGAGTCTTGCCTGCAGATCACTTCCTCATTAAAACTACCCCAAAGAGAAGCACTTATGAACAGGACTAAACAATGCTCCCATTTGAAGAAATCTTAATGTGTCGAATACTGTGATTAAATGAGCGATGCATGTAGAACTCAGCATAGCAACTGCCTCTTGAAGCACTGGTCACTTGAAACTACCCCAACAAATAGCACTTACCCAATACAACAGACAAGTCAGTGCCATTGTGAGGGTACCGATGGTGACGGTAGCAGCAGTTGAAAATCTTGTCCATTTTGAAAACTGAAGGTCTGTAGCATCAGAGGAGGTAATTTGCAGTCAGATACACCAAGAGCATGCTGCCTGTTGCCAGGATGGGCTGAACTGAGCATCTTGGTTTACTGCACCCATTATAAGCGTGTCCATGCCCCTTTGGCGTTGCTGTGGTCGTTGGCACATGGGTATTTGTGAAAGGCCGTTAAGCTTTGATTGCTGCGTTAATATCTTTGGAACGCCTGTGCGTTCAGGAGCAAGGATGGGCTTTTCACACATTTAAAGCATGTCATGCAAATGTGACTATTTTCAGGGTTTCTGAATGTAGAAAAACTAGAGTACTTTTAGAAAGGACCAAAACTTAGGGTAAAACAGCACCCTCTAGTTTTTACAATGGGTATGCCGCAGCAGTGATGGCAATGGGAGAACTCCAGGATGATAAAACACCAACAAGACTGCCCCAAAGAGAAGCACTTATTCTTACATAGAATCACAAATGCTTCTCTTTGTAGTCATCTAGAGGGTCTCCTTCAAACGAAACAGAACTGAATAAAGTCAAGTGGACACAGGGGGAGCCAGTCAGCAAACATTTACCCCAGCTTGATAGCACTTTCTGCTTTGGTTAAAAAAGATGCTAAAGTTAGAGTAGACATCCGCTGGTTTGCAGTCCAGAGGGCAAGCAAATGAAAAAAAGTGGGTATAGAGGAGGATGCAAATCGTTTCAGCATTCAAAAATTACATGTAGGGACGGGAGTTATACTGGTGCAAAAATGTTTAATATAAGGAAAAACGTGGAGTCTTGCCTGCAGATCACTTCCTCATTAAAACTACCCCAAAGAGAAGCACTTATGAACAGGACCAATCAATGCTCCCATTTGAAGTAATCTTAAAGTGTCGAATACTGTGATTAAATGAGCGATGCATGTAGAACTTAGCATAGCAACTGCCTTTTGAAGCACTGGTCACTTGAAACTACCCCAACAAATAGCACTTACCGAATACAACAGACAAGTCAGTGCCATTGTGAGGGTACCGATGGTGACGATAGCAGCAGTTGAAAATCTTGTCCATTTTGAAAACTGAAGCTCTGTAGCATCAGAGGAGGTCATTTGCAGTCAGATACCCCAAGAGCATGCTGCCTGTTGCCAGGATGGGCTGAAATGAGCATCTTGGTTTACAGCACCCATTATAAGCGTGTCCATGCCCCTTTGGCTTTGCTGTGGGCGTTGGCACATGGGTATTTGTGAAAGGCCGTTAAGCTTTGATTGCTGCGTTAATATCTTTGGAACGCCTGTGCGTTCAGGAGCAAGGATGGGCTTTTCACACATTTAAAGCATGTCATGCAAATGTGACTATTTTCAGGGTTTCTGAATGTAGAAAAACTAGAGTCCTTTTAGAAAGGACCAAATCACACATGGCACAAAAACAAAGAGTGCTTGACCAAAACTTGGGGTAAAACAGCACCCTCTAGTTTTTACAATGGGTATGCCGCTGCAGTGATGGCAATGGGAGAACTCCATGATGATAAAACACCAACAAGACTGCCCCAAAGAGAAGCACTTATTCTTACATAGAATCACAAATGCTTCTCTTTGTAGTCATCTAGAGGGTCTCCTTCAAACGAAACCGAACTGAATAAAGTCAAGTGGACACAGGGGGAGCCAGTCAGCAAACATTTACCCCAACTTGATAGCACTTTCTGCTTTGGTTGAAAAGAAAGATGCTAAAGTTAGAGTAGACATCCGCTGGTTTGCAGTCCATAGGGCAAGCAAATGAAAAAAAGTGGGTATAGAGGAGGATGCAAATCGTTTCAGCATTCAAAAATTACATGTAGGGACGGGAGTTATACTGGTGCAAAAATGTTTAATATAAGGAAAAATGTGGAGTCTTGCCTGCAGATCACTTCCTCATTAAAACTCCCCCAAAGAGAAGCACTTATGAACAGGACCAATCAATGCTCCCATTTGAAGTAATCTTAATGTGTCGAATACTGTGATTAAATGAGCGATGCATGGAGAACTCAGCGTAGCAACTGCCTCTTGAAGCACTGGTCACTTGAAACTACCCCAACAAATAGCACTTACCCAATACAACAGACAA
>VONZ01003471.1:0-20926 GCA_012976165.1 Labeo catla
TGAAAACGCCCGCTCCGCTCTGCTCGTTACTTGCCAGTGGAAACGCACCGTGAGGCTCACGAAAGCTTGCCTTTTCTCCCCGAATGCCAGCATGACATTAAACTTAAGAAACCCTCACAACGACGCTGCCACATGTCACGTGAATTTGACAGGGATGCTATTACTGCATTCATTCAGCATTAGCCCAGCCTGAACACTGAATTTCGATTACATTGTATATCAAAGGACGGCCTTGGACTGAATACAAAGTTGCTGGATGGGATTCAGGGAATTTACCTGGAACCTGACACTTTCTCACAAAACGTCATGTCGTCCGCCCTCGGGAGGAGCTTTTGCCTTTTGACTCAGGAGAAAGGGACAAGCAGGCGGAAGGGAACAGAGAAGCCTGCTCTTCCATCTAAGCGTACACGCAGGAGGAAGGGAACAGAGAAGCCTGCTCTTCCATCTAAGCGTACACGCATTGTGCAAGCGTTTAAGCTCAGCTTCCGTAGGAATGAATTGAAAACACCCGCTCCGCTCTGCTCGTTACGTGCCAGTGGAAACGCACCGTGAGGCTCACGAAAGCTTGCCTTCCCGTTGATGGGAAGTTTCTTCTCGAATGCCAGCATGACATTAAACTTAAGAAAACCTCACAAGGACGCTGCCACATGTCACGTGAATTTGCCAGGGATGCTATTACTGCATTCATTCAGCATTAGCCCAGCCGGAACACTGAATTTCGATTACATTGTATATCAAAGGACGGCCTTGGACTGAATGCAAAGTTGCTGGATGGGATTCAGGGAATTTACCTGGAACCTGACACTTTCTCACAAAATATTATGTCGTCCGCCCTCCGGAGGAGCTTTTGCCTTAGGAGAAAGGGACAAGCAGGTGGAAGGGAACAGAGAAGCCTGCTCTTCCATCTAAGCGCTCTCGGGTATCAAAAAGCACCACGCTGCCCCGTGTGAGGCCCGAACTCACGACCTTCAGATTATGAGACTGACGCGCTGCCTAACTGCGCGAACGAGGCCTGCGGACTGGTGGGGCTGAACAGCGAAGCACTAGCTTCTCAGTCTTTGCCCGTAGGTGTCGCTCCAACGGGTCAGCTCCGGCAAAACTGGCGTGTCAGGATGGCCAAGCGGTCTAAGGCGCTGCGTTCAGGTCGCAGTCTCCCCTGGAGGCGTGGGTTCGATCCCACTTCTGACAGACCTGTCTTTTGGCTGCAGACAGCAGCTACGGTCTTCAGCCCTCTGGCACCTCGGCCCAGCGGGGCATTAACTTTGCCAAAGCACGGCATTTCAGTCGACGTCAGAATGACAGAACCGTGGCAGCAACGCTGGCGGGCGTTCGGTTAAACTTGACAGTAACCCCCTTGTATCGTTCGTGCGACGTCGCTCCATCCCCGATACTACTTTTCTGACACTTTTGAAGAATGCCTTGTGTCACGTCAAGAAAAGCGCGTCCTTGACGCATTGATTGCAATAGCTTTCTCTGAAGGCTTGAATTGGCAGAATGTGCAGAGGTATATTGAAATCGGGTCAACATTTCATTAAGGTGAAGACAGCGTCACGCTCAGGTATCAAAAAGCGCCACGCTGCCCCGTGTGAGGCTCGAACTCACAACCTTCAGATTATGAGACTGACGTGCTGCCTAACTGCGCCAACGAGGCCAGCAGGTTGATTGGGCTGAAGAGCGAAACACTAGCTTCTCGGCCCCGTGCCTGTAGGTGCAGCTCCAACGGGTCGGCTCACCGCAGGCAGGCGTGTCAGGATGGCCGAGCGGTCTAAGGCGCTCCGTTCAGGTCACAGTCTCCCCTGGAGGCGTGGGTTTGAATCCCGCTTCTGACAAACCTATCCTTTGGCTGTGGACAACGCTCTCACTTGGCAGAACACGTGGCGTCATGTTAGACATCGAGCCAACGTTTCGGTGAGGTGGAGACAGCATTACGCTAACGCCGTATTTCCACTACAGCGTAACGAGTGGAGCAGAGCGTTTTTTGAATTGAAATTGAAAAAAGCCCGCTCCGCTCTGCTCGTTACTTGCCAGTGGAAACGCACCGTGAGGCTCACGAAAGCTTGCCTTTTCTTCCCGAATGCCAGCATGACATTAAACTTAAGAAAACCTCACAACGACGCTGCCACATGTCACGTGAATTTGACAGGGATGCTATTACTGCATTCATTCAGCATTAGCCCAGCCTGAACACTGAATTTCGATTACATTGTATATCAAAGGACGGCCTTGGACTGAATGCAAAGTTGCTGGATGGGATTCAGGGAATTTACCTGGAACCTGACACTTTCTCACAAAACGTCATGTCGTCCGCCCTCCGGAGGAGCTTTTGCCTTTTGACTCAGGAGAAAGGGACAAGCAGGCGGAAGGGAACAGAGAAGCCTGCTCTTCCATCTAAGCGTACACGCAGGAGGAAGGGAACAGAGAAGCCTGCTCTTCCATCTAAGCGTACACGCATTGCGCAAGCGTTTAAGCTCAGCTTCCGTAGGAATGAATTGAAAACACCCGCTCCGCTCTGCTCGTTACGTGCCAGTGGAAACGCACCGTGAGGCTCACGAAAGCTTGCCTTCCCGTTGATGGGAAGTTTCTTCTCGAATGCCAGCATGACATTAAACTTAAGAAAACCTCACAAGGCCGCTGCCACATGTCACGTGAATTTGACAGGGATGCTATTACTGCATTCATTCAGCATTAGCCCAGCCGGAACACTGAATTTCGATTACATTGTATATCAAAGGACGGCCTTGGACTGAATGCAAAGTTGCTGGATGGGATTCAGGGAATTTACCTGGAACCTGACACTTTCTCACAAAATATTATGTCGTCCGCCCGCCGGAGGAGCTTTTGCCTTAGGAGAAAGGGACAAGCAGGTGGAAGGGAACAGAGAAGCCTGCTCTTCCATCTAAGCGCTCTCGGGTATCAAAAAGCACCACGCTGCCCCGTGTGAGGCTCGAACTCACGACCTTCAGATTATGAGACTGACGCGCTGCCTAACTGTGCCAACGAGGCCGGCGGGTTGACTGGGCTGAAGAGCGAAACACTAGCTTCTCGGCCCCGTGCCTGTAGGTGCAGCTCCAACGGGTCGGCTCACCCCGGGCAGGCGTGTCAGGATGGCCGAGCGGTCTAAGGCGCTGCGTTCAGGTCGCAGTCTCCCCTGGAGGCGTGGGTTCGAATCCCACTTCTGACAAACCTATCCTTTGGCTGTGGACAACGCTCGCACTTGGCAGCACACGTGGCGTCATGTTAGACATCGAGCCAACGTTTCGGTGAGGTGGAGACAGCATTACGCTAACGCCGTATTTCCACTACAGCGTAGCGAGTGGAGCAGAGCGTTTTCCATTCATCCCTATGGAAGTTGAGCGTACACGCATTGCGCAAGCGTTTAAGCTCAGCTTCCGTAGGAATGAATTGAAAACACCCGCTCCGCTCTGCTCGTTACGTGCCAGTGGAAACGCACCGTGAGGCTCACGCAAGCTTGCCTTCCCGTTGATGGGAAGTTTCTTCTCGAATGCCAGCATGACATTAAACTTAAGAAAACCTCACAAGGACGCTGCCACATGTCACGTGAATTTGACAGGGATGCTATTACTGCATTCATTCAGCATTAGCCCAGCCGGAACACTGAATTTCGATTACATTGTATATCAAAGGACGGCCTTGGACTGAATGCAAAGTTGCTGGATGGGATTCAGGGAATTTACCTGGAACCTGACACTTTCTCACAAAATATTATGTCGTCCGCCCTCCGGAGGAGCTTTTGCCTTAGGAGAAAGGGACAAGCAGGTGGAAGGGAACAGAGAAGCCTGCTCTTCCATCTAAGCGCTCTCGGGTATCAAAAAGCACCACGCTGCCCCGTGTGAGGCTCGAACTCACGACCTTCAGATTATGAGACTGACGCGCTGCCTAACTGCGCCAACGAGGCCGGCGGGTTGACTGGGCTGAAGAGCGAAACACTAGCTTCTCGGCCCCGTGCCTGTAGGTGCAGCTCCAACGGGTCGGCTCACCCCAGGCAGGCGTGTCAGGATGGCCGAGCGGTCTAAGGCGCTGCGTTCAGGTCGCAGTCTCCCCTGGAGGCGTGGGTTCGAATCCCACTTCTGACAAACCTATCCTTTGGCTGTGGACAACGCTCGCACTTGGCAGAACACGTGGCGTCATGTTAGACATCGAGCCAACGTTTCGGTGAGGTGGAGACAGCATTACGCTAACGCCGTATTTCCACTACAGCGTAGCGAGTGGAGCAGAGCGTTTTCCATTCACCCCTATGGAAGTTGAGCGTACACGCATTGCGCAAGCGTTTAAGCTCAGCTTCCATAGGAATGAATTGAAAACGCCCGCTCCGCTCTGCTCGTTACTTGCCAGTGGAAACGCACCGTGAGGCTCACGAAAGCTTGCCTTTTCTTCCCGAATGCCAGCATGACATTAAACTTAAGAAAACCTCACAACGACGCTGCCACATGTCACGTGAATTTGACAGGAATGCTATTACTGCATTCATTCAGCATTAGCCCAGCCTGAACACTGAATTTCGATTACATTGTATATCAAAGGACGGCCTTGGACTGAATACAAAGTTGCTGGATGGGATTCAGGGAATTTACCTGGAACCTGACACTTTCTCACAAAACGTCATGTTGTCCGCCCTCGGGAGGAGCTTTTGCCTTTTGACTCAGGAGAAAGGGACAAGCAGGCGGAAGGGAACAGAGAAGCCTGCTCTTCCATCTAAGCGTACACGCAGGAGGAAGGGAACAGAGAAGCCTGCTCTTCCATCTAAGCGTACACGCATTGCGCAAGCGTTTAAGCTCAGCTTCCGTAGGAATGAATTGAAAACACCCGCTCCGCTCTGCTCGTTACGGGCCAGTGGAAACGCACCGTGAGGCTCACGAAAGCTTGCCTTCCCGTTGATGGGAAGTTTCTTCTCGAATGCCAGCATGACATTAAACTTAAGAAAACCTCACAAGGACGCTGCCACATGTCACGTGAATTTGACAGGGATGCTATTACTGCATTCATTCAGCATTAGCCCAGCCGGAACACTAAATTTCGATTACATTGTATATCAAAGGACGGCCTTGGACTGAATGCAAAGTTGCTGGATGGGATTCAGGGAATTTACCTGGAACCTGACACTTTCTCACAAAATATTATGTCGTCCGCCCTCCGGAGGAGCTTTTGCCTTAGGAGAAAGGGACAAGCAGGTGGAAGGGAACAGAGCAGCCTGCTCTTCCATCTAAGCGCTCTCGGGTATCAAAAAGCACCACGCTGCCCCGTGTGAGGCCCGAACTCACGACCTTCAGATTATGAGACTGACGCGCTGCCTACCTGCGCGAACGAGGCCTGCGGACTGGTGGGGCTGAACAGCGAAGCACTAGCTTCTCAGTCTTTGCCCGTAGGTGTCGCTCCAACGGGTCAGCTCCGGCAACGCTGGCGTGTCAGGATGGCCGAGCGGTCTAAGGCGCTGCGTTCAGGTCGCAGTCTCCCCTGGAGGCGTGGGTTCGCATCCCACTTCTGACAGACCTGTCTTTTGGCTGCAGACAGCAGCTACGGTCTTCAGCCCTCTGGCACCTCGGCCCAGCGGGGCATTAACTTTGCCAAAGCACGGCTTTTCAGTCGACGTCAGAATGACAGAACCGTGGCAGCAACGCTGGCGGGCGTTCGGTTAAACTTGACAGTAACCCCCTTGTATCGTTCGTGCGACGTCGCTCCATCCCCGATACTACTTTTCTGACACTTTTGAAGAATGCCTGGTGTCACGTCAAGAAAAGCGCGTCCTTGACGCATTGATTGCAATAGCTTTCTCTGAAGGCTTGAATTGGCAGAATGTGCAGAGGTATATTAAAATCGGGTCAACATTTCATTAAGGTGAAGACAGCGTCACGCTCAGGTATCAAAAAGCACCACGCTGCCCCGTGTGAGGCTCGAACTGACGACCTTCAGATTATGAGACTGACGCGCTGCCTAACTGCGCCAACGAGGCCGGCGGGTTGACTGGGCTGAAGAGCGAAACACTAGCTTCTCGGCCCCGTGCCTGTAGGTGAAGCTCCAACGGGTCGGCTCACCCCAAGCAGGCGTGTCAGGATGGCCGAGCGGTCTAAGGCGCTGCGTTCAGGTCGCAGTCTCCCCTGGAGGCGTGGGTTCGTATCCCACTTCTGACAAACCTATCCTTTGGCTGTGGACAACGCTCGCACTTGGCAGAACACGTGGCGTCATGTTAGACATCGAGCCAACGTTTCGGTGAGGTGGAGACAGCATTACGCTAACGCCGTATTTCCACTACAGCGTAGCGAGTGGAGCAGAGCGTTTTCCATTCATCCCTATGGAAGTTGCGCGTACTTGCGTGGCATAGCACAGCTCCTTCCCGCGGAAGATGCTTCGCTCCCTTCTGCTGGATTACTGCCAGTGCCGGAGGAGGTCTCCCTGGGCGTGGGTTCGAATCCCACTTCTGACAGACCTGTCTTTTGGCGGCAGACAGCAGCTACAGTCTTCAGCCCTCTGGCACCTCGGCCCAGCGGGGCATTAACTTTGCCAAAGCACGGCATTTCAGTCGACGTCAGAATGACAGAACCGTGGCAGCAACGCTGGCGGTCGTTCGGTTAAACTTGACAGTAACCCCCTTGTATCGTTCGTGCGACGTCGCTCCATCCCCGATACTACTTTTCTGACACTTTTGAAGAATGCCTTGTGTCACGTCAAGAAAAGCGCGTCCTTGCCGCATTGATTGCAATAGCTTTCTCTGAAGGCTTGAATTGGCAGAATGTGCAGAGGTATATTGAAATCGGGTCAACATTTCATTAAGGTGAAGACAGCGTCACGCTCAGGTATCAAAAAGCGCCACGCTGCCCCGTGTGAGGCTCGAACTCACGATCTTCAGATTATGAGACTGACGCGCTGCCTAACTGCGCCAACGAGGCCAGCAGGTTGACTGGGCTGAAGAGCGAAACACTAGCTTCTCGGCCCCGTGCCTGTAGGTGCAGCTCCAACGGGTCGGCTCACCGCAGGCAGGCTTGTCAGGATGGCCGAGCGGTCTAAGGCGCTCCGTTCAGGTCACAGTCTCCCCTGGAGGCGTGGGTTTGAATCCCGCTTCTGACAAACCTATCCTTTGGCTGTGGACAACGCTCTCACTTGGCAGAACACGTGGCGTCATGTTAGACATCGAGCCAACGTTTCGGTGAGGTGGAGACAGCATTACGCTAACGCCGTATTTCCACTACAGCGTAACGAGTGGAGCAGAGCGTTTTTTGAATTGAAATTGAAAAAAGCCCGCTCCGCTCTGCTCGTTACTTGCCAGTGGAAACGCACCGTGAGGCTCACGAAAGCTTGCCTTTTCTTCCCGAATGCCAGCATGACATTAAACTTAAGAAAACCTCACAACGACGCTGCCACATGTCACGGGAATTTGACAGGGATGCTATTACTGCATTCATTCAGCATTAGCCCAGCCTGAACACTGAATTTCGATTACATTGTATATCAAAGGACGGCCTTGGACTGAATACAAAGTTGCTGGATGGGATTCAGGGAATTTACCTGGACCCTGACACTTTCTCACAAAACGTCATGTCGTCCGCCCTCGGGAGGAGCTTTTGCCTTTTGACTCAGGAGAAAGGGACAAGCAGGCGGAAGGGAACAGAGAAGCCTGCTCTTCCCTCTAAGCGTACACGCAGGAGGAAGGGAACAGAGAAGCCTGCTCTTCCATCTAAGCGTACACGCATTGCGCAAGCGTTTAAGCTCAGCTTCCGTAGGAATGAATTGAAAAAACCCGCTCCGCTCTGCTCGTTACGTGCCAGTGGAAACGCACCGTGAGGCTCACGAAAGCTTGCCTTCCCGTTGATGGGAAGTTTCTTCTCGAATGCCATCATGACATTAAACTTAAGAAAACCTCACAAGGACGCTGCCACATGTCACGTGAATTTGACAGGGATGCTATTACTGCATTCATTCAGCAGTAGCCCAGCCGGAACACTGAATTTCGATTACATTGTATATCAAAGGACGGCCTTGGACTGAATGCAAAGTTGCTGGATGGGATTCAGGGAATTTACCTGGAACCTGACACTTTCTCACAAAATATTATGTCGTCCGCCCTCCGGAGGAGCTTTTGCCTTAGGAGAAGGGACAAGCAGGTGGAAGGGAACAGAGAAGCCTGCTCTTCCATCTAAGCGCTCTCGGGTATCAAAAAGCACCACGCTGCCCCGTGTGAGGCTCGAACTCACGACCTTCAGATTATGAGACTGACGCGCTGCCTACCTGCGCCAACGAGGCCGGCGGGTTGACTGGGCTGAAGAGCGAAACACTAGCTTCTCGGCCCCGTGCCTGTAGGTGCAGCTCCAACGGGTCGGCTCACCCCGGGCAGGCGTGTCAGGATGGCCGAGCGGTCTAAGGCGCTGCGGTCAGGTCGCAGTCTCCCCTGGAGGCGTGGGTTCGAATCCCACTTCTGACAAACCTATCCTTTGGCTGTGGACAACGCTCGCACTTGGCAGAACACGTGGCGGCATGTTAGACATCGAGCCAACGTTTCGGTGAGGTGGAGACAGCATTACGCTAACGCCGTATTTCCACTACAGCGTAGCGAGTGGAGCAGAGCGTTTTCCATTCATCCCTATGGAAGTTGAGCGTACACGCATTGCGCAAGCGTTTAAGCTCAGCTTCCATAGGAATGAATTGAAAACGCCCGCTCCGCTCTGCTCGTTACTTGCCAGTGGAAACGCACCGTGAGACTCACGAAAGCTTGCCTTTTCTCCCCGAATGCCAGCATGACATTAAACTTAAGAAAACCTCACAACGACGCTGCCACATGTCACGTGAATTTGACAGGGATGCTATTACTGCATTCATTCAGCATTAGCCCAGCCTGAACACTGAATTTCGATTACATTGTATATCAAAGGACGGCCTTGGACTGAATACAAAGTTGCTGGATGGGATTCAGGGAATTTACCTGGAACCTGACACTTTCTCACAAAACGTCATGTCGTCCGCCCTCGGGAGGAGCTTTTGCCTTTTGACTCAGGAGAAAGGGACAAGCAGGCGGAAGGGAACAGAGAAGCCTGCTCTTCCATCTAAGCGTACACGCAGGAGGAAGGGAACAGAGAAGCCTGCTCTTCCATCTAAGCGTACACGCATTGCGCAAGCGTTTAAGCTCAGCTTCCGTAGGAATGAATTGAAAACACCCGCTCCGCTCTGCTCGTTACGTGCCAGTGGAAACGCACCGTGAGGCTCACGAAAGCTTGCCTTCCCGTTGATGGGAAGTTTCTTCTCGAATGCCAGCATGACATTAAACTTAAGAAAACCTCACAAGGACGCTGCCACATGTCACGTGAATTTGACAGGGATGCTATTACTGCATTCATTCAGCATTAGCCCAGCCGGAACACTGAATTTCGATTACATTGTATATCAAAGGACGGCCTTGGACTGAATGCAAAGTTGCTGGATGGGATTCAGGGAATTTACCTGGAACCTGACACTTTCTCACAAAATATTATGTCGTCCGCCCTCCGGAGGAGCTTTTGCCTTAGGAGAAAGGGACAAGCAGGTGGAAGGGAACAGAGAAGCCTGCTCTTCCATCTAAGCGCTCTCGGGTATCAAAAAGCACCACGCTGCCCCGTGTGAGGCCCGAACTCACGACCTTCAGATTATGAGACTGACGCGCTGCCTAACTGCGCGAACGAGGCCTGCGGACTGGTGGGGCTGAACAGCGAAGCACTAGCTTCTCAGTCTTTGCCCGTAGGTGTCGCTCCAACGGGTCAGCTCCGGCAAAGCTGGCGTGTCAGGATGGCCGAGCGGTCTAAGGCGCTGCGCTCAAGCTGGGGAACAATAGTCCATCAAAGATGGGGAAGAAGGGAAGAAAAGGGGGAAGGAAGAAAAAGAAAAAGGGAAGAAGAAAAGGGAAAAATGAAGAAAAGAAGGGGTGAAATGTGACATTTAAACATAATACTTCCTTAGCATGCGCGCTGCGATGCATTTTCCGGTTTCTTTGTGCGTGAAAATCGCGCAGTTGTATTACACTGTTTCCTATGGCAGGTTCTCACCAGGACCGGGGTTCGAATCCAGCTAAAGACAACTTTTTGAAATATTGTTAATTTCATTAAATAAATGAAATTTTACGGTTAATAAAATGTACATATGTACGTTGTTTGATATTCTTTCATGAAAAATAAAGAATACCAAAAAACAGTGATTTTTGTTGATGTTGTTGTTATTAGTTATTATTTAGTAGTTGTTGTATTAATATTATTTATTCTGATCAAGCATATTATTATTATTTGTATTTTTTTAATTGATATTATTCTGATTAGGAATTTTGTGTTACATTCATTCAAGACACTTACAAATCTATTATTTCTAATGAAAAAAGATACAACCCATAAAATAGTAATTAATATGCTGAAAAATGTCTTTGACAAGAATGACAAAATGTTCAAATTATTATTTATCGGCATATGTTCTATTTTTGCAGTGTACTGATGAAATATTGTTGAATGAAAGTTAAAATCAAAAAGCAACCAATTTGTTTTTATGTTACAATTATGGCAACAGAACAGTAATGAATATTAAATAAACAAAATTAAATATTAAAAACGTTTTTTATTTATTTTAATAAATAAAAAGGAAATAAAATGAAAATAAAAGTAAAAATCAAAAAGCAATGATTTGCCAATTTGTTAATACAATTATGCCGACAGAACAGTAATGAATATTAAATAAATCTAATAAAATTAAATATTAAATAAGTTTTCAAACTAATTAAAAGGGAAATAAAATGAAAATAAAAGTAGAAATTTAAAAAGGAATGATTTGCCAATTTGTTTTTATTTTACAATTATGCCGACAGAACAGTAATGAATATTAAATAAATAAAATTAAATTAAATATTAAATAATCTTTCAAACAATAAATTAAAAGGGAAATAAAATGAAAATAAAAGTAGAAATTTAAAAACCAAATATGCCAATTTTTTTTATTTTACAATTATGCCAACAGAACAGTAATGAATATTAAATAAATAAAATTAAATATTAAATAAGTTTTCAAACAACAGATTAAAAGGGAAATAAAAAGATTTTAAAAGTAGAAATTTAAAAAGCAATCATTTGCCAATTTGTTTTTATTTTACAATTATGCCAACAGAACAGTAATGAACATTAAAAAATGAAATTAAATATTAAATAAGTTTTCAAACAAGAATAAATTAAAAGAGAAATAAAATTAAAATAAAAGAAGAAACTTAAAAAGCATTTATTTGCCCATTTGTTTTTATTTTCCAATTATAACAGAACAGTAATGAATAATAAATAAGTTAAACAAAATGTTAAATAACAAGTTTTCAAAAACAATAAGTTAAAAGAGAATTAAAATGGCAAATATCAAGTTTTCAAAACCAATTTAAATGAAAAGTTAAATAAGTTTTCAAACGCAATAAATAAAAAGTTAAATAAAATATTAAAAAACGTTTAAAATAAACAATAAGATGTTACAAACACAAATATTAACAGTAGTGTGCTCTGTTTAAACAACTCTTCTCACTGTATACACCACTATAATAAATAAAAATATTTACATTATTTGGGAACAGTTTTCCGCATTTCCACTAGCCACTGTTCTTTTGTAACAGTTTCAGTCTGTGGACAGTACACCCTGCCCCTGTACTGGCTATGCCCCGTTGCACTTGTTTTGAACTGCCCGCACTTCTTACAAGTGTTTGCCTCCACAGTTCTCTTGTAGTGTCTCTTGGGCATGGTTTGCGGAGTGGCAGCTGGTGCAGCAGGTTGTGAATTGGTGCCCTGCACAACTGTAGGATGTATTACTGGCATCCCCTGGACCATTGGGATTCCCTGAACCATCGGCATACCCTGGATCATCTGCATTCCCTGGACTATCGGCAGTCTTTGAACAACTTGCAGACCCTGTAACACTGGCACACCCTGAAGCATCGGCACACCCTGGAAACCTGGTGCTGTTGATATAAGTATGTTGGGTACCATTTGCACTGACGCTCCAGGTGCTGAGGGCGTAACCAACATAGGACTCTGTGCTGGTGCCTTGGGTCTGAGAGGGGGTCGCCCAACAGAAGTCTGCCTCTGCTTTGCCTGACCTGCTGTGCTCTCTGGTAGCTTGTACTGGTGCAGTTCCGCTGGTTGTTCTGGCTCAGTCCGTAGGCGTTTGGCAGCCTGGAGAGGCTCCTGAGCTTCAGGGATGGGCTGAGGCAACTGAATTCCCTGAAGCAGCACAGACAGCTCCTGCTTCTTCTGTCTGTTGTTGTGCCACTGAATCAGGGTGTTCTGGTTAACCTCCACCAGCTGCAGTGATGTTCCTGCCATCACCAAGCTGTTGCCCAGTACAAGCTGCCTTATCCTTCTGTAGTCCTGGAGGATCAGAGACCATCTTGACAATGCTCCCTTGCCTTTTCTTTTGGGGCTTGGGTGAATTGTGCAAAGCCTGATGAAGATGGTCTCCACCAGGCGGCAACAGTCAGGCCACTGTGCAGGTGCGCTGCTTGAACCCAGCACACATCTGGTGGTGCTCTCCACTCCAGGGGTTTGAGTGGGCCTCTTAGGTACCCTGAAGCGTCCACTCAGCAGTCTCTTTTGATGTCGAGCTGCATACACCACCCGTTGCTTGTCCCGGTCATCCAGGTTCTGCCAAAGTGCAATTATTGTGTTGGCTTCCTGGTTGGTCAGGCTGAGGGCTGTGTGACCCCGGAGATCCACCAGATATTCTGCCAATCTGTCCACATGCTGATAACCAGGGACATTTTGGCTGTCAACGGCCTATTAAAAAACACCAACACATGATACAATTATTACATTATCACATTTTTTGATGCACAATTCCATAACTGATTTTGTTATTATAGTTTTTATCAGTGTGCTTTGGCACATTCTTTATAGTATAAAGCACAATGGAAAGCAAGCTGACTTGACTTGATGTGTATTTGATGCTTACTATTGACTTTAGACTGTGGAAAGTATGGATTTAAAACATTGTCGATTCATCCTGCACTTACCATCTCTTCGACATCTTCCTGACCAGCATCCTCTGGCTCTGAGGGGAGAGGTGAAACAGATGTTTCAGAAGGGACAGGTGAGACAGCAGTCCCTGAGGGTCCAGGTGATGTAGGAGACTGTGAGAGGCCATGTGTGGGGTCAGGGTCTGGTAAAGGAGATGGGGAGCCCAGCAGAGAAGTAGCACTGCTGGTGACCAGGGTGGAAGAACTAAGTGCCAGTGTGGAAGAGGGTGGTGACAAGTCAGCCTCAAGATCAGTTATGGTGTAATCCTCGCTGATGTCACAGAAGCCCTCATCTTCATCTCGCTCCTCCACACTGAGGTCCTCAATGAGCTCTGCGTTCTGCTCGGAGTCTGGATTCATGTCCTGCAGTGCCTGACCAGTCTGCTGGAACAGATACTGCACTCCAATGAGCTCACCTGAAATAAAAATAATAAACAAACAGAAATTAAATACAATGTTGAAGCTCATCAGGAGGAAAAAACATATAATGCAAAAATACATAATGCAATAAAATAAATTATTATTGAGAGACGTACAAAATAAATATTACTCAAATACCTATTGGATCATATTCGAAACTTATATGATTTTTCTAATTTACATTTCTAATCTAACTTGCTTCAGTCCAAGAAATGTTCAACAAATATTATTAGCAATATAAGTTATATAACAATTATACAAAAATGCCTTTGTCTTGATAAAAAGTATAAACTATCAATAAAAGTTTTGATAATGTCAATAATTTAGAAGCCTTAGACATTTGCATGTCAAATATGACAGTAGACTTTGTAGAGTTAAATATATAGACTGAAATTACATAGAAGTTCATTAACAATAAAAATTTCTCTTACCGGTGTAACATGCAGGGGGACAAAAAGTGGGGACCACTTTCCTGCCAAACAGCTTTTCATAATTGCTGTTCACACAGTGAACAAGTTCTCCTGTGTAGCTGCGTAAAGCTGATGGTTCTGCTGATAACGAAGCAGTCTCCCTGTCCTGGTTCCACCGGTGTAGTCCCTCCAGCAGATAAATCTGAAAGTTCAGACTGTTCGCACTGGTCCCTGTAAATAGACACAGTGTTAAGGTGGGTGTTAAAGAAACACACAAAGACATGTAACGCTTTCTCTTTATATGCACAGTGAGTGTGACAGAGACATACCTGGGATGAAACGGTTTAGGTGTAGGTGAAAGGACTCGAGAGAAGTGGAGCCTCTGGCACATCTGTATGTCTTCAGAAGCACACCTCCCTTGGTTAAACTCCCTGTCTCTGTATAGAGCACAACACCCGGGGGGTCTTGGATGCACTTGACGTGCTTCTTCTGGACACTCCAGATGTGCTCCATCCTTTCTCTGTCAAGGAGAGGAACACCCAGGGAGTCATTGCCCTTGCTGCTCAGGAGCTCTGCAAACAGACGCTCAAGGAGAAGGATGGTATTCTCCTCTCCATGGGTCCTCCTCCGGCAATGCAGAGCCAGCTCCTCCCTGGTAAGATGCTTGCTGACATCTTCATCTGCTAGCGAAGGCCAACCCTGGGACATCAACAGCGCTCTCTTTGCTTTGCGAAGCACAGAGAGATCAGCTGCATCCCATTCAAAGATGCACGCTGATAGCCGTGACATGAAGATGGGGTACAGCTGATGGGCATCAGTTGTACACCCCAAGGCAATTCTGCGCATAAAATGCCAGATGTCCAAGCGTACCATGAGATCTGGCCAACCTCTGAACCTGGTTTTCAGCTTGGTCTCGCCCACCTCGGTGCAGCACCCACAGTCCACGTACAACACAGCAGGTGGATCCACACCAGCCTGTTGGTATCTTTTCACCAGACCGTCTACCATCATATCCAGTCCTGCTCCTTCCTGGGCTGTCAGCACACTTATGAGCACCTGACCAAACTCATTGCCAACAGAGGTAAGCCAGAGTCCCGTTCCCCTCGCTGTCCCAGCCAGCTTCTTGGTGATCTGTAATAAGACATGAAATGAAGCAAGCTGTGAATGCAATCAAACATCACACCATGTACAATACAGATACAGTGCTGTGCTGGTATATAAACAACAGCATTAATAAATAAAAATCCACAACTAACCTTTTTAGTGGAATCCATCTTCAAGACAGAGCCATAGGTGGATGTTATCCTTGCATGGATTTCATCCAGCCTTGTTAGGATGTCTTGGCTGTACACAGTGAGTAGCCACTTGCAGCTTGGCACCACTGTAGGCTCTGGGGGTTCCTGGAATTTTACTGGCAACACCCCGGGTCGATTGAGGAAGTCGACACATTGGGTGGTGTATCGGGCCAGACGCTGGAGCCACTCCTCGCTGTGGTTTTCACGCAGCTGCTTGATCACCCGCGTGGGGCTGTTGCCTAAGCTACGCTCACGCAGGAGTCGGATGACCCGCATATCACAGGCATACCTTTAAAAAAGCAAAATACACACATTGACATATTTTGATTTGTAAAATATTTGCATATGTATGCGACGAAGGCCTAACAACAGGATGCAGAATGAAAGTGTGCTTACTTCCGCGTGAGGATAACCCGAAACTCAGAGCGATGACCCAGATCTAGTTGTTGCAGAACGGTCTGACTCCAGGACACATGCGAGGCTTTACACTTGGTACAGATGAGGGTTTCTGTGACCATGTTGAACATTCTGTCAATGTCAAGAACCTGCCGTGCCCTTTTGTGCAGACCACCTCCTGTCAGCTGATGCTGTCCGCAGGCAGGATTGGGACAGAGCACCTTGACCCTCCACAGCTTGTATGGCATCCACAGCAAAAGAGCATGACAAAAGAATCTGTCTGGAGCTGGAGCCTGATTGTAGGTAAGTGCTGGCTGTGGTGGGTAGTACCAGAGCTGAAGGTCATCACGAAGTTCTGGCTTTCCCTTGGACCCCATTTTAAAAAGCCTTTTGCCAATCCACTTGTGATCCTCTGGTGGCAAGGTCTCCGACCACAAACGAGGAAGTGTAACTACAGATGGAGCTCGCAATAATGTCCCAGTAGGAACTGTCTGTGAAAGAAAAAAGACAAATAATTTAGTCAAGTAAGGTAATTGATTTAATAATCATTTTATTAAGCCATGACTACTTTCACATAAAATTATCATTACAATTATTGTTTCTTTTTAAATACCTTTTGTATTACAGTGATTATTATGACAATGAAACTGATAACTTTATATTATCCACTGCTGTCTTCCAAAAAAAAAGGAATGATATGACAAATATTCTGAAATCCTGTTTAATATATAAAAAAATAAAACATTTTCTCTAATTTTACAAACGATCTCTCTTTACTTTCATGAATATTAACATCTATACATTGTTTTTCATTAGTGAAATTAGGATTAAGTCAACTCAATTGACATTAAAACCATAGTTTGATTGGTGTTGTTTTTTTTTTCAATGTAAATGTGCTTTAAGAAACTACTGTTTATAAAAGTCAGGTAACACTTTATTTTAAGGTGTCCTTGTTACACACATACTATTATAATAACAATTAATTATGTGTAATTGCATGCAAGTAACCCTAAACTAAACCCTAATCATAACCCTAACTATATATTAAGTACATATCGTTAATTATATTATATTACTCAATACTTAAATATATAATTACACTGTAACAAGGATACCTTAAAATAAAGGATTACACTTTATTTTTAAGGTGTCCTTATTACAGTGTAATTATACATTTAAGTATTGAGTAATATTAATTAACTACATGTACTTACTATATTGTTAGGGTTAGGGTTAGGGTTTGATTTAGGGTTACTTGCATGTCACACATAATCACACATTATTAATTGTTATTATAACAAGAACACCTTGTGTAACCAAAAGTCATATTCAAAAATTCAGGGCATGGGAGCCTTTTCACATTTCTAGACGTACTTTATATTTTTTGACCAACAAAATATGAAATTACTTACTGAGACAATACTGCATGGCTCCGCAGGACTGGTCACATCCGCAGTGGCTCTAGGGATAGGGGCTGGAACTTGAGGATCTTGTCTCTGTACACATCATGAAGTAAAATATAATAATTTTGTAAATGCAACATTACAATTATTTAAATGTATACATATAAGTAATTTCTTTCTGTCGTGGCAAGAACAAATTTTCAGCATCATTACTCTAGTCTTCAGTGTCACATGATCCTTCAAAAATAATTTTATTGAAAACAACATTTATTACTAAAAGATCCCTTTTTTGGTTAATTTAAAGAAGGGTGCATTTCTAGGAAAGTGGAGGAAATGAGTATCAGAAAGGTCTGATTTTATTGTTATAAAAAATAGAAGATGATATATAATATATATATATATATAATATATGCTTGTGTGTGTATATGTACTACATGAATGCATGGATGTTTAATATCTACATACATACTGAAGGTCATTTGAGGTTATTCTGGATGGAAGTGAATTAGGATATATAGATATATAGGATATATTACTACCTCCCCCTTTTTCTTTTTTCTTTTTTTATTTATTTTATTTCAACATGTTACTTTTCAAAAGGAAAACGGGTTATACTTTGAAACGAAGGTTGAGTATAATTTATAGTTCAAATTATTTAATTGTACATATCTACGTATTGTAAAGATACTCTAAGGTTGCATCAAGCATTGTATGTAACTTCAAATATGCTATATGATTGTACTCAAATGAATGTTAACAATAAACAAAAATGAAGTAGAAAAGAAAGAAAATGGCTAATGCTTAATAAAACTGCATCACTGGTGTCTTTCAGAATTAAGTTTGAAGAACAGCATTTATTCGAAACAGAAATCTTTTGTAACATTAAATGTCTTTACTGAGATTTTTGAACAATGCCTCCTTATTTAATAAAAGTATCGATTTCTTAACCAAAAAAAAAACGCCTACTTACCCCAGACTTTTGAAGTAGTGTGGTAGTGTGTATGAAATCTATTTATTCTATTTAATATTGCTTTTCTTCATTAAAATATGGTTTTCTGATATTACATATTTTTAAAAGTGTAATAATTTGGATGTAACAGAACATGGAACGTGTCTTCATAGAATACAATGTGGATTCTGCCATTACTTACAGCGACAGTGGTGCTTGGTGTAGAGGCACTAGACACTGCTGCGCTGGGCTGGTCTTCAATGTGAGATGGTCTCCTAGCCACACTAAGATTTGGCTTTGCTGCAGCGATGTGAGAACCAGTAAATCTTGGTTTGGTAAACTAAAAAGGGGCAAGAAAATAGGCATTTTAGCAAAAAGATAAGATGTGTTAAAATAGCACAGTGATAAGTAGTAATAATGCTGAACATTAATAAATAAATTACATTTTACAAAACATTTACATAGAAAACAGCTATTTTAAATTGTAATAATTCTTCACAATAATACTATTTTTAAATGCAGCCTTCAAAAACACTTCTTTCTGAATGGTAGTGTAGTAACTAAGAGGAATGATTTATTAGGAGAATTGACTTAGGTTAATATTTGCATTATGGAATAATTATTAATATGCGTAAAATTTAATAATAGCCAGTGTATATGTGGACTTACCTGAGATAGAGAATGAAAAAGAATAAAAAGTAACTTTAACACATGAGAACTATAGAAAGAGATGCCATGAGGGACTTGAGTCTAGCTCAGTGACCTTCAACCCAGGCAGAGCTCAGTTAGAGAGGAAGAGGACAATCCAAAAGTAGAGGCCAAAGATGAAAGAGAGAGAGAGAAAGCACACAGGTTACGTTCTTCTTTTATCCTTGACCATCAGACTAAACAAAATCTGAGATATTCAAACCGACCAATCAGCAGACTGCAGCTGCCCCCATTGTACAAAAGGTGTGACAATTAGCAGGTCACAGCCAACATCTTATAATTTTCTTGCTTTTTCTTTTTTTCTTCTTACTTTCTGTACTTGCTCAACTTTGAACTGAACTTATACTTCAATGCTTTAAAAAAAATAAAATTCTTTTACCATTGGCAAATGTGGTGCTCTTGTTGCCAGAGGTACAGTAAGCTGGGGCTGGGGCTGAAGATGGGACTGGGGGTCAGGCTGAATCTGCTCCATGGCCTTCTTTGCTGTTCCAGAAGCAGAAGCAGCAGGTTGCTCCAGAACTCTTTGTGCTGGTCCAGTAGAGCCAGTGGGCTGCTTAAGACAACCAAAACAATACATTTAACAATTCAGAAAGAAACTATTTTAGTAAATAATAGTAACAAAAAAAATATTTGCTACATCAACGTTACCTTTGGAGTGTGAAAGCCACAGATGCATTTTAGCACACCTCCAAGCAAGGTCATCTGGCCACGAGACTGCATCGGACATTTTTCAATCTGTAAGCAATTGTAACAAACTTAATGCACAATACAAAGACATAAAACAGGGCATAAAATACTTCATTACATTTATTTATTAATTAATTAACTTATTAATCTCTAGAATGTGAGTCGTATTTATCTTATATATAATGTTACAGTTTGTAACTCTCATTAGAAGAATAAAGAGGAACATTTCACACCTTCAAACCACCCATTCATTTACCATCCCTTCCCCCACCTTCTCAAATCTCTGTATCTCACAGTACTCAAAAGTCTTTAATGTAGCTTTTCTTTAACAGTATGACATAAATCTTAAAATACCTGCAACATTACCTACATAAATGTCTATAAACAATAATGACACTCGGTTTACATTAGTGTAAACCACAAAATACACAACCATCACATTATATTGTTCTAATGAATGAGATCAGGTACATGTTTGTATTGAAGCCTAAAATGTTGTTCTGTTATGCAAATACATTAAACAAAGAGACTACTTTAATGTTCAATTAGGCAAGTCAACAAACACTCACGTCTTTTTTATTGCTATTATCAGGCAAAGGTAAAAACACACACACACACATTCACCCTTTGATAAATCTAGTACCACTTCTTTTGTCGAGGAGCTGGCCTGTTACCCTCATTTGATGGCCAAATTCCTGTGCTGGCAAACTTTTTTAGATGTGAAATCCATTCAGCGTCCGACATCTCTTTATGCGATTTTGTTGGTTTGCCAGACATTTTTCTCCTACTTGATGACATAAGAATTAAATTTTTTTTTAAAAATTAAAACACTAATTTAAAAAAAAACACACAAACATGGAAGCATACAATTAGATTATGATTTCTTACCTGTTGTAGTCCGTAATAATGCTGTACTTGGTTATAAAATAAAGTTTCGATGTCCTCCGCAAAAAATGATGCTGAGTTCGGTGGCAGTGATGCTCGTCACAGGTCATGAACCTCAATACTGAACTTTTTTGACCTCTGACACGCCCCCCGAAGATATGTCATTCTTTCGTACACCTTCGGTGCGGTTCGGCAACTTGATTGACACCTGACTAGAGCGCTGACTCCTCCACCTAGCGGCAATACACGAAAACGTGCCGTCGACATTCTCTTTTGCTTATAGCGCTTCGACGCGATTGGCCCAAATGTTAGAGCGCTTCGACGTGATTGGCTGCATAATTCAACATTGCTCGACATTTCCAAAATATTGCTGGACTATCGTTCGACAGCTGGCGCTCAGGTCGCAGTCTCCCCTGGAGGCGTGGGTTCGAATCCCACTTCTGACAGACCTGTCTTTTGGCTGCGGACAGCAGCTACGGTCTTCAGCGCTCTGGCACCTCGGCCCAGCGGGGCATTAACTTTGCCAAAGCACAGCATTTTAGTCGACGTCAGAATGACAGAACCATGGCAGCAACGCTGGCGGGCGTTCGGTTAAACTTGACAGTAACCCCCTTGTATCGTTCGTGCGACGACGCTCCATCCCCGATACTACGTTCGAGACGCTTTTGAAGAATGCCTTGTGTCACGTCAAGCAAAGCGCGTCCTTGACGCATTGATTGCAACAGCTTTCTCTGAAGGCTTGACTTCGTAGAATATGCAGAGTTATATTAAAT